>VUQI01003673.1:10042-21326 GCA_015106735.1 Paratilapia polleni | reverse complement strand
TTAATTTTTTTTTTGTTTTTTTTTTTTTTTTTTTTTTTACAGCAGTCTTTAGTTTTTGGAGACTTTAACTTGTATTTGCATAATTCCAGATGAGAATGACAAAGCTGAATGAAGGCTCGTGCTAGTTGCATCAGCTGGAAGGACGCTCTGCCGTGATTGGTTGTTAAGCGTATCTGACAATCACCTGAAAGTGGTGTGCAACATTTTTGCCATGGTTCCCAAGTTGAACAACAGGTTTCTTTGAAATGGTGTGCAATTTGACACTACTGTTAAGCGGGTGTTCATTAGGTGAGCGTGTCAGAATTTCACCCTATGAACCCTATAGAATATCTATAAACCCCACCATATTAAAAACAGTGCGAGGAGTGCACGCAATGCATGAGCAGCCATAGGTGCAATGCTTGGTTAACATAACACTGCACCACCATTTCATTTATAAAAATGTTTTGCTGCTTCCAGTCTACATGTACATTTATTAAAAAAAATAAAAATCCAAACAGGACTTTATGATGGCTGTAGTTATCGTTGGCTTTGAATGTTTCTCTTGTTTTTAATTTAAGGTTACAGTTTTATTTCTCCAACGCCTAGTAGTTACTAGAGCATTTCTTTTGTTCCATTGTGTAATTGTTGCTGGCAAATAGCTTATAGGTGCATTATCACTACCTTTTGGCAGTACTAGTGCATTATATCCCACCAGGCTTAAAAAAAAAAAGAAAAAGCAAGGGAAAATATATATTTGCCTAAACTATTCTACGTTTTTTAGAACCTAATGACAATTTGAATATGCAAAAATCATACCCATACCTATATACAAGTAGCACTTAAACACTTTTAATAATGCAACAAAATTTCATTGGGCAAATTTGCAGCATTTGCTTCATTAAAGTTGATAATTCAGAGGTTTGGGCTATTGGTTGGACACTTGGATTATGTCACTTCGAGCTCCTCCTTTTAGCACTTTGCTAAATGTGTCAATTGTATACTTGACTATGTTGCTTGTTTAACATTCTTCAAATGGTCAGTGTGATCAGCTACCTGACAACAAAACAACCGATCACAAGCAGATGAATGAACAATAACTGAGCAATTCCCTCTAGTGAAAAGTCTGCATCTTGCTAAACACAAACGAGTGAGTTATAAGCCAGATTCAGTAAACACTGCACTTTGACAAAAAAAGAATAATTCTGAGCAAAAAAAAAGCAAAAACATCTATGTCCAGGCACTCAAGGTAGGTATTTTTAATATCGTTATCCCTGTAGAATAAATAGCTTTTATTACTTTTTCAAACCTACCTTGAGTGCCTGGACATGGATGTTTTATGCCATTTTTTTTGCTCAGAATTTTTCTGCCATTGTTCCCTTCCATGAGCACCAGTGGTTTGAGGGACAGCAGTCACGCTCCTATTATTTCCTTTTTATTTCTAAAAACATTGCACTCTCTTCTCATCCAAACAAACCCAAATACTGACCCTACCATAAAATATCTAAAGAAAGAGCCAGAAATATTTTAAAATGCCATTTAAATGGGTGATGGGATGAGTGCATCCTTGGATGTGATGGTCATATGCATCTGATGATGCCACCTGCATCTTGCTATATTTTATGAATGCATCTGCACCGATATGAAAACTCAACGCTGTACGAAACACTAGACACAATGACTACATGCCCCAGTATCCCGGCTAAGCCTGGAAAAAAAACCCTGCCATCATAAGCACGTTTTGCACAATTGAACTATTACAATTATGCAGAACATCTTACATGCATATCATATCTGAATATTAATGTGCATGTAATTAACAGAAAGAATGGCGGAGCCACATACAAGTAGAACATGATATATAAAGACAATACTGACATTACCTACACATTATAGACACATTGCTCATACATTCATATATGTCAACACTTAAATATGTATATACAGTATACATGTATATATTTAAATGTATACAGATATATCAAAGGAGGAATAAATAGTGCCATTAATGAGGTGAGAACCTAGTTTTTAATCTTCCTCTCTAGCGAGACAACGATCCACCTGGACTCCTGCTAACATGACATTTATTTCAGGAGAAATATCCAGTCTATATGTGCATCAGAACTCGCTCACAGGACGTCTCTAAAATGGTCTCGAGGAGCGATGTGGTGCAAGAATTCACTCCATTGCCATCCTTCCTGGCACTAGGTCTAGTTTACAGTATTATGCCCAGTATTAAATACAGTGACTTTCAAAATGTACTCTTGAATTAAAGTTGTCTATATGTAACAGCTACTGCCTTGTTAGTCATATAAATGTGATTACATTCTATATATCGGATGGGGTATTGACATATATCGCAATGCTTTAGTACATACAAACAAAAAAATGTGATCTGATTTGACCCTGTGTGTGTATTAGTTAGCATATGACACACACATTTAGGGGTGAAAAAAGTGACATGTTGTGTATGGACCTCTGACTGTGTTGATGAAACAGTGGTATTTGATTGTGACTGAATGGCTGTGTCAGGGAATTGGCAGTGGACAACTCTCTGGTGGCGTGATGGCTGGATCTTTCTGCTGAAAGCGGGTGGCATCCTTCCCTGGTGATGCATTTGACAGTTAAAACAACAGGCCTCTAGTTTGAAGGTGGTAGAACGAACAAAATCGGCTTAAAACACCTTTGGGTTTGAGAAAGCGTTATGAATATTTTGCTCAATTTGCTACACAAAGTGTTATATCTTTAACTGAAGAACCTACATCCACATCAAGTAGACTAGAGTCTTACCTTGATATTATGGTATCCCAGTAACATAAAAAAAATAAAATTAAAATTAAAATAAAAATTTTAATATAAAATTGCTCCTGATGCTACGGATGCAAAACTGAGGTCATGCATTGTTGTGTAATGCACAGAATCTCCACTGGAGGGCAGTCTCTACAGGTGGAACTATCACTTCAGCTCAATTAGCTGTGAAACAAGTGCAATTACTTAAGTGTAACTAGTGAATTGTTTGAGAGTATTTTAGGTTTAGTCCTGTTGATAAAGGTGAGCAAGTCACTATTTTCCTCTAAGAATAAGGAGCCTGCTTGATTATAACAAAAATCATAATTCCAGTTATTTTGGTCAATATGGAGATGATGACTTAACATGATGACCCACAAACATAAAAACATGATCAGTAACCTAATTTAAATCAGTTCTTAAAGCACATTTTTATGCACCGGCTTTTATGTGATTCCATAATGTTGGTCAACCTGGTCATTGTCTTACAGTTCTCTTGCTTATTGCCTGTTTCTAGTCTTTCACTATTATATTTATATTTTTAATTGTTTTATATTTTTCTTTTTCTGTGTGTGTGTGTGTGTATGTGTGTGTGCATATATTTATGAACAAAATAAGGGGTTTGGTAAAAATTGTGTTTTTTGTTTTTGCTTTTTTTTTAAAATCAAGGATATCGCTTCACTTTTCAAGGTTAAGTTGGAAATAAATTCACATATTTGAAATCCTTTGTTTCATTAATCCAAAACTTGAAGCCTTAACTTATTTTTTATACCAGTGCTATTAAAAAAAAATAGTGAGCAGATTTCTAGCTACAAACAAGCTTTCATAACATTTCAAATGTACCTATTACTAGGAATGAAAATGAGCTAATTTCAAATTAAAGGTGAAACATTTCCTCCTTTTAAGTGGATATTCAATCCAGTGTTCCCCTAGGATTACTGCATCTACTACACTGAGCTACTATCCAGCTACAATGAACATTCATCATATCAGTGGCTAAATATGGCTGCTACGTGAACGACCCACTCAGCTCATTATTTTTAATTGGGTCGACCTTTTGCTGTTCTCGGCACCAGCTCTGTCGACAGCAGTTTGCACTGCAGATAAATTTCATGCTACCGCTGTCAAACTAGAGGCCTGAGAGTCTGTTAACTGAAATGCTACATAGTGCTACAGCTTGCATTTGGGTACATTAGAGTGTGAGACATCTGTTTGTGCATTAAATATCTCTCCCAACAGATGGAAGATAAAGAATTGAGGATTTTAAGGATCGAGACTGGGCATCATTTTTTAAAGATTTCATGGAATGTGGGATTTGCCTTCATCCACTCTGTGTTGCATCATTTGTGGCCATCAACTTTCAGTATTTAGGAGTTTATTTGGAATTATTTGGAGTACTCCTGCTGGCGGAGACATCACTGACATTCCCGGCAGTGGAAAACTATGGAATGATTGTGCTATAATCTTCTATTGTCTACCAGTTTGTAAGTAAAATTTAAAAATCAGGGCAAAGATATCAAATTTGTAACTTTTGAGAATTGAAGGAATGATTTAAGTTCCTCACAAATTAGAGAAATTCAGAGCTTTAGGGTATGAGCAGAAAAGTTTGTGTGGTGTAGAGGTATAAAAAGGTGGGATGAGAGGGTTTTGAGATCACACTCTTGGTAGAACAGCAGTGAGAGACATGGAAATTTAAAGATTCAAAAGAAAACAGCATGTACATGTGCGAGTGTGTGTAAACACGAGGAATAATTACACAGATAAATGCATGTATGCTTCAGAATACCCCTGATGTGTTAGATGAGTGCTGGTTTGGTCAAGGTGGGGTCAGTCTACCAGAGCAGCTGCAGCCTGTGAAAGGCATGACGAGAGAAGACAGTGCAGCTTTCACTTGGCCTTTAATTTGCCCACGTCCCCGTTAAGCCTGCCCTCCTTTGCCAGCTTCTCATTGAGCTGGCACAGTTGGCGAAGGAAGCCGTCATTAGGACCAATCTCTCTCTTGTTCCGCACAGTGGCCACCGCCAGCCGGGCATCCATTCTGTGGCGCAGCATGAGGTAAGCAACAACCATGGTGGGGGAGCGGCTGTAGCCTTCTCTGCAGTGTACATACACCTTCCCTGGAGGACACGGAGAACAATAAGATGAGTGCTATTTATGGTGTGAGGCTGGTTTCACGGAATCACAAACACACTCCACGGAGAAATACTTTTCATAGGAAAGTTCAAAGACGAAGTCACAACACGGAAAAGACCCTAAAACAGCTGGGCTTTGTAGCAAGTATGACTTATTGACTTGTGGAGGACTATTTTCAGCTACATAAATGCACATGGTTACCATTCCGTGAGCCTGGTTTTGCCTGTTAAAAGGGAGTTTTTCCTTCCCACTGTTGCCAAGCGCTTGCTCATAGTGGGTCATCTGATTGCTTGGGTTTTCTCTCTAATGTTGTTGCATCTTACCCTACAATATCAAGGTCCTTGAGGTGACTGTTGTCGTGATTTGGTGCTATATAAATAAAACTGAATTGAAATTGAATTGAACTGAATTTGAGAGGGCTTTGGTTTTAAGCAGGAAAACGGCCTACGTGAAGACCAAAGGTGGAAAACCATTTGCCAAAATGCAATCTTAAAACCATCAGCTACCGTCTGACAGCGATTTTGCTTTTTAAAATGTATCTTCATTCATAAACAATGACCAGCTAAAGGAAGAGGAAGTCTTGGCCCAGATATCTGCTGGTAACAGAAAATGCTAAGGTTGCTCAATTATAGAAAAAAACCTTAATCACGATTATAACAATTATTCCTCAATATAACAAACATTATGCAGTTACTTAACTTAAAAGCGTGTTTTCTTTCTGGGGATATCTTTGAATTTTAAATATAAATCAAATAAATCTTTTTGAGCAAAGGCTCTCTTGGAGATCTTCGCTAGGGCCGAACTAAACAGCGAGTGAGTTTGAGGTTTCTTCCTCCTTTTTCCTCCTCCTTTCTTCCTCGTTGATTTAGTGACTGCTATGTATAATGTATATTTTGTACAACCTGTACAGCACTTTGATCAATTGAGGTTGTTTTAAATGTGTTATAGAAATAAACTTTGACTTGGCTTCTGGTGATGTACACTGTTTGTTTGTTTTTTTTGGTTGGTTTTTATTGCTGTTGTCCTATACAGTTTTTACTGTTATATGGATATAGACAAATTTTTCTTGCATGTGCATATCTTAGGTTCTCTTTTATATTTTAAGATTTAGATTTATTGTATTGTATTAGTCCGATGGCGAGTCAATGCACCGAAATTTCTTTCTAATGTGCACTAACTAGTGTATGTTCTGAATGACAATAAAGTAGCTATTCTATTCTATTCTATTCTAATTTATTGTTTGTGAGGGACAGCCAATCAGAGGAAAGTTGGCTTGTCAAGAGAGGAGGTAAAACACCTTGTTTTAGACAGAGGATGAACTGAGGGTCAGCACTAAGGGCCAGTATAAGATAAATACGATTATATTAAACCATGAATCATGCAAAGCTACTCTAGTAGAGTCCAAGAATACAAATTTAATTAATATACATATCAAACATAATGCGTCTGTTTCTATTTAAGACTTTTTTTCCCCACATATGCGACGTAAACCAGGAGATAATTGAACAATCAACAGATTCTTGGTTCCTATCAACCTAAAAGCACCAAGCTAGAGATGTTGAATGTCAAGGGCAGTCAAGGGCAGTATTCAAAACAAACAGGATTTCTCCCTCATGGTGGCTCCAAGACTGGCTAAAGGACAAAAGTGGTGAGGCAAAAGAAAAATGAGGAAATGAAGCAGAAACAAATGAATAGAGAAAACAAAAGAGAGTAAGAGTAGTTGGGGAACATATGCTGTGACCAAAGTTGCTCAGCAAAGCAGCATCTCTGCCAGGAGATGCAAATACAAGACATGACCTCTGCTGCAGACTCAGCAAAGTCAATCGTCGTCCACATGCTGAGGTGAACCCACATCCTGAACATAGCAAAGAATCAATGTTATCTTCATGTGTACAAAATACATGTATGTTTACTGTTCTGTATTTGTATTTTCATGCCTGTCTGCATGTTTGTGTTCCTTTGTAAGGTGTACCTCTGTCTAGTTTACACTTTCATTACAGACTCACTGAAACCCCATGAGGGATTTAACTTGGCAACCTTCACAGAGCAGCTGATGTGCTGATCTGCAGATTCTGGACTTTATTTGAAACCCAACACCCCTCTCTGTCCCTTCTCTAGTTTTATCCCCAACATCTCTCTCCTCTCCTTTTTCCTTTTCTCTCTCCTCTGCCAATGACATGACCTCTTCAATACCTAATCACCCCGCCTGCCACAGATCAATGTTAATTCCACTGTATCCTCTTGTTAGACACAGGCTCTCTGGCTCTCAACTCTCTCACTCCATCCCTCTCCAGGTGCCAGATACCCCTCAGTCTTTACTGTGTCTTATATTTTGTTGTTTTATTAAGCTTCAAATAGTCCTGACTGTATATGTTGGAAAAAAAACATTAAATGTATTCCACTATTAGGCACCTTTTTCCTCCACAGGACATGTCAGTAGGTGCAACCACCGTCATTCGTCTCAATGCTGCAGTCCTCCTGTGGACTCGGGCTACCAGCATTAGCATCCAGCACTGGCACAGCTATTTATGCTTTGCCAACCCACTAATGGCCCCTTTTTCCCCACTGTCTGTCTATTCTTACTCCATGTGCCCGCCAAATTGACAGGTGACATTTGATTTGATATGATTTAAATTGGCTAATTTACAATTTTCTCCCTTTGCTCCCACTTTTCCCATGCAGCAATCAGTCCATGCCTCCACCAAGGAGGTCATGAGATTGGTTCAGTTTTCTGTTTGCTAGCAAGATTACTCAAAGCTATGGACAAATTTGCTTAAAAACTTCTCGGGGCTTGGCCCAAATAACAAGATATTCCCTTTTGGAGTTGATCTGGAACGGGATCTGAATCCAGGAATTTGGAAGGATTCCTTCCCATTGTGACTTGGGGCAAAACTTCCACATCTTGCGTCGTTCACAAATCAAACTGAAATAAGAAAAATACTGAGTCATCGTCTTGATACAAACTAATTCAGATCCAGCTAACCCTCTGGACGCAGACACTCACTTCATACATGGTGTGAAGGTATGCTCATGTACTCACTCACTCATTCTGTTCAGACCTTAAAGGTTCAGTAGGCAGCATTTATAGATATTACTCTGTCAAATTCGCTAAAACTGTCATGGGGCTTTCACACAGGACACGGAATGCACTGTGCTCACCACCAGGTTCAGCGCACTGTTCGATGGAGCCACAGAAGATGGTGCAATTTAGGCAGAATTTTTAAAACTCAGGCAGGATGCCTCCTTTTCTTTGTCACACACTTTAGATTTGTCAAACTATGGCCACTGTGTCCACAAAGGCTCCTGAGCTGTGCGCTGCCACTTGCTCGGTGCAGCGCTGTTGCGCGGCACAAGCCAGTGCAAGCATCAGGCTCATAGCTCCTCCTAGTGCTCCCAGTGCGATTTGCAAGAATCCACCACACCTAAACAAAAGACAACCAATGACAGTGAGGAGGCGTCTCCAACGCAGTGTCAGTCACTGTTCGCACACACAGCACCCTACACCCCCTGCGTATTTACACTTTAATCTCAGAGAATACATGAGGTTCTTTCTCGAATTTTCAGCTTTAGTCTTTCAACTTTAAGTTCTGAGGGGTTTTTTTCAGAATATTTCCCCAGGCCTAGATGCCATCATACTTTGTTGTTGAGCAGTTGACACACAGTAAATTCATTCCACCCCCACCCCCACCCCCGATAGATTATATTGATTGGTTAGATTAATTGGAAAACCTTCAGCTAAAAGATGAAAAGTTGATCATTCCCTGTTTAATTCTCTTCATCACTACAATTGACACTTTTAAATTACTTTTTATTATTGCAATATTCATGTGTTCATACTTTTCTGTTGATTAGATGAAAATATACAGAGCTTGCAGACATGACCAGTTGCACACTGTAGCCTTGTGGCTCTATTATGGGAAACTCACAGGAGCAATGCATCAGTGCAGTTACTCATTAAAATCCTGGACTTGGGATGTTTTCCAAGCTTAGAGCTGAGGGTCACAAAATGTCACAGATAATGTGGCACAAAGCACAAATGTCAAACTGCAGCAAAACAAGACAGCAAGCAGAGATGAGACACATTCTCCTCCTATATATGCTGGTAAATCTCTCATCCTCTCTTCTGCACTGGAGCTCTTCACTCTTGATTTACCACAGCACCGGTGCACCTTTTGCCAACAGCCTGGGAATTAAGTTGTTTTTCTGTGTCAAGGCTGACAACAAATCCATGCCATAAAACACAGGGTTCAGCACACTAATTAAACGCATCCCTCACGTGCAGTGACTGAAATCAGCTGCAGGTTTGGGAAAGCTGCTTCTTGATTCCTTATATTTGACCTTCAAAATTCTGCACAACAATCCTTTAAAATGTGCACAAATATTAAAGTATGCCACACCTAACCTAGAAGTTATATGAAAGTAAAGACTCAGTTCCCTGGTGATTTCTGTATCTTTTCTTTTTTTTATTTTTACCGCAGTACTTGTTCTGTTACACAGTCCCAAAGTGTCACAGCACCTGTTTGGCATCTCTAATATAAGCTACTCTTACAGGTGTGTTTTGCATGAAAAATTGTAACGATGCTGACATGCAGGGCTGTGATCTGATAATGGAATATGGAGCAGGACTCAGGAGTGTGTCAGATTTAGCAAGAGGTGTTCAGGGCCACCACGATTATCTCCTGTCTTCGCTTTAAGATCCACAACGATGAAGAGAACAGAGACTGCGCGATTAAAAGAGGCCTTAAATCTTGTAGCCTTTGTTAGGCAAGCAACAGGAGAAACTTGTTTTCATGTCTCAACTTGTGGGTGCAAATTACTTTTAAGTGGGAGCTACTGAAGTGACAAAGGCACGTTGCTCCCCTTTGATCTCCTCTACCTTTGAGGGGAGTTAGTTAGAATAAATTTCCTTAAGGTGTTAGGTACATTTGGGTGCACTGATAAGTTTTTTCCCTGGTTTTGGTCATACTAACATAATGCAATACTATCATTAATGTACTTTCCACCTGTGGAGATTTCCCGTGAGTAGATCTTTTCGAACATGAAATACAAGTCAAGCTTGCTTTCTATCATTCAGGCATGGCTGACATTTACAGCAATGGTTTCTGCATCTGTATACAGAGTATACAGAGGTCCAAGCAGCGTAAATTTCGTCATTACCTGGAGAACACGAGGCTTTGTGCAGACATTGTGCAGGCGTCGTCTCCAATCAGGGTTTATGAACCACTTTTTAAGACCTCATTAAATGAGTCAATGAATAACTGAACAATGTTGAAACTGTGTATTATATTTGGGCTTTTGTAAACAAACCAACTATCCAAGCCTAGTTACTTTTCATAGCCTTAGCCCAATAGACACAAAGGGTTAAAGTATACGATTCAAAATAGCCTCACCTTTGCCATTATTGTGTGCTAGGGCCTTGTCGATAAAATCAGCCCCCTCCTCAAAGAAGGCACTGAGGTCGAACTGCTCTGTGTCATTGGCCTGGATGCCGTGATACGTGATGCCCGTGCCGGCGTAGAACTCCGCACTGGTGTTGACATGCATGAAGGAAGTGCCCTCTGCTACATTCAGGATGTGCGTCACCCCAAGTTTCTGCAGGCGCATTGTATTCTGGGCGACAAACCTGCAAAGGCGAGAAGAGGCTAATGATCAGAGATGAAAAAGATGCATCAAATCAGCCTGTTCAGCCTAAAAAAAGTCTGTACACTAGCCTAAACTTACAGTGCCTCTGACAGTGAAATAAAATGATGAGTGTAGAGCCGCAGAACAAGACATCTGAGACAAATAACGGCACTAATAACGATACCTGACAGATACAGCAAAGCAATGTGTCAGCACAATTTATTTTAAAGTGATATTTTGACATATAGGTCGCAACAACACTGCATGCAGCACACTGTGCTGCCTGTATCACTGCATCTGTTGATAAACAGCCAAATATTGAGTATCTGCTGGAAGACAAAAGCAGCTCTCCACGCTGCTTTTTAAACAATGCTCACACTAAAGTGCCTTTTGTCTCACAGCTTGTTTCCATTGTGTGTCACACTCACATATTTACAAATATCAAACTTTATTTGTAAATCACCTTTCATGCAAGTTAGTTGAGTTCAAAGTGCTTCACAGGTGACTGACAAGCCGATAAGATAATGGAAAAAAAAATAGAAATAATTTAAAAATTAAAATAGTTCAAATACAATAACAGTGCATCAAATTAAATTGAGAACAGTTAGAAATAAAAGAAACAACAGATGAAATAAAGTAAAACAAAAAAATAAAATAAAATAAAGCAAAAAAAAAAAAGAATAAATAAACTAAATAAAAAATACAAAAAAAAAAAAAAAAAAAAAAAAAACAAAAAAAATTTAAAATTAAAATAAAAAAATAA
>VUQI01003673.1:0-10022 GCA_015106735.1 Paratilapia polleni | reverse complement strand
AAAAAATCTGCATTAAAAAAAAAAAAAAAAAAAAACACATCAAAAGCCAGGGAGATTTTAAATTTATGTTTAAAGATTTCAACACTTCCAGCTGCTCTCAAGTCATCTGGCATAAATATATGTTTATATAAAATTTGATATAAATCTAATAATTTGATAACTATGTTTAGTAATTATTTATTCAGGAAAGAAAAAAAGTGTGCAGTATCTATACAGAGTTTAAACCTGACAAAGACTGCATACCCATACTGGTGTTTTAACTTTTGGCTGATTTGACATCTGCTCAGGTTGAAGCTTCTGTGCTTTTCCTGCTGTGACATTTCAAGTGACTTCTGACGGCCTGCTTTAAGAATTGGAAGGAAACAAAAGCCTCTGCTTTCCTAAGAAAAGTCTGACAGTTTACAGGGATATAAGCAACAGAAAACAGAAAAGCTACAAGTTCTCTCACAAGAAGCTGGAATTAGAAAATGTTTGGCATTTCATCCTAATAAACAATTTTAACTTTATTAACATTTGATGAATCCTTAATTTCTCCTCTGTTTCCACAAGTAATATCTGCTAATTAAATCATTAGTGTTATTAGTAACCCATGCACTCATCAAACACTACAGTAACACATTTTTCCTTACCCTGTATACATGCCTCTAGGTAACTTACACTGTGTGGCCAAACATGCACTACCTCTCAGAGGATTGGGACCCTTGTTTTTGAAAGGTAACCATATTTATTTCAGTGTTTCCTACAGAATTAGAACAAGGACTCCTGTCACCAGCAGTAGTCCACAGCGGTGGAGTTGGAGTCTGTTGAACTACGGGATGAGACTCTGGTAATCACCACAACAGTGACCCGGTCAGTGTAATGTAAAACAAGAAGGGCTGGGCTAGCTAGTTATCAGTTAAAGTAAAGTCAAGTCAAGTAAAATAACAATAAAACAGTAAATTGATGTTAAAAAACAAAAAAAAACAAAGGCAAAACATCCATGGGCGGCTGTTAAAAATACAGCCCACATAAAGTCTAAGCGTGGGAAACACTAATACATTTATCAGAAATGTAAATTAATGAATAATGGTATCATTAAGAATAAATTATTTGATTTACTTATCTGGAATATCTACATAGAGGCTCGTTCTCAGCAACCATTACTCCTGTGTTTATCATGTTAAAAGATTAACTGATCATGAAAGCACAACTTAAAACTGTTGTGGTGACTCTAAATAAATAAATAAAACCTGGCTACTTGAGTATCTCGAGTATTGGCCTTTCTGGGTTCCATTATAGTCTCATAAACAAACCTTCTTCTTGGTATTAGAGTATTCTTTTTCTCAGAAATGAAGGTTAGTTTTCATACAACATTGTGTACTACTCCCATCACAAACCAGTGCAATCTGGCTCTTATGGGTACCATTTAATGAAGCTGCCAGCTGAGAACCTATAAAGGCGTCTATTTCTCAATCTGCAGGCTCTGATGTATTTGTCTTTTTTTGTAGGACAACAGACAAAGAGAACAATCTCTCTGTTCTCAGACAGCTCCACTCCAGTGGTTTCACCTCCATCATCATCCACCCTACTTCCAGGAAACAATGAATCTGTTTCTGCTTACGTCCTGCTCTAATACATGTTGCCTTTTAGAACTGCATTACTGCACATTAGACCCATACAAAGCAAAGAGGCCTGCACAGCTAACAAACCATAACAAAGCAGAACAAGTTTCTGGCTGCTCTGGCCTCCCTGGCCCAATGCCTGCATCCACATCCAACCTGGCCAAAAGCACTGCCCATTGATTCTGAACAAACTGCCTCTTTGTGTATTTAGGTTATAAATTGTATTCCAATTTTATGGTACATTTAGTGCCACTAATTATACATAATTTATCTTTAAACAAAAGAAACTGCACATCATTTCTCCACAACAAAAACACATAGAAATAGAAGAAATAAACAGAAATAGAGAGGAAAACTTACACAAAGCTATTATCTATATTATGGCAAAGTTATGATGCAAGCAAAAAATATTTCATTGCTAGATTTATGATTGTTATTTCCATCTGCAGTCATTTATATTTGGCAGTATAGCTATGTCTTCATAAAAGATATGAAATTAATTAAGTCAGAAACCTTTTGAAAGAGGAGCTGGGGTGGAGGTGGGTTGCAAAGAAGCCTGCAGAAGAAGCAGCAACTGTGGGCAGGACAAAGAAGCTTAAATAGCGCATCCTATATTAGATTTGCCAGTGGGATACACAGATGGGTATCAGCTGAGCCTTGGCACTGAGATCAGCTGTTCTGCCAGGATTGGAGCTTGGTATGGGATACAAAGACCCATATGAACTGGTACTGGTATCAGTGTGGACAGCACCAAAGCTTTGGTAAGTGTCTGGACAAACAGTGCTGCTATCAGTAGTTACTGATTCTTCTTAGGTGTTTGTATTAAGGGAGTTTAGATTTTGGAACCAAATGCAGGACATAGGGGTAGTCAAAAAGAACAGAAATCCTTTTTTTTAGTGGTTGATTAAAGAATCCAAAAATACACAATGTCCAAGAGTTAAACAAAGAAGGAATCCAGTCTGACAAAGTCAAAGGGAAAGACAGGTTTACAAAAACACAGGGGTGATTGGTGATGAGAGACAGGTGGGAACAGGACACAGGTGGATGTAATCAAACAGGTCAAACTAATGACAATCACAAAAGAAGAAAAGGAACAAAAGCAGAAAGTACAACCAAAACAAGGCAGGTAAAACAGGAAGAAACCTGAAGGAGCATGAACAACAAAACAAACCAACATAACAAGGACCAAAACTCAGCAAAACCTAGATAGTCAGAGCAATCCTTTTAAAATGACAAAACTGCCTTTGTCAGTGAAACATATTTGAAGCTGCTGTGTGTTGACACTGAGAATTCGGCCCTGTTGTCATGACTGGAGAGCACACAGACACATTGGCTCACTTTAACACATTTAATGAAAATGTAGCTTACGGCAAAATATTGAATGTAAAAAGTCAGCTGCGCATCTACTTTGAAGTTGGTGTCAGCCACAAACAACTGACTTTGCTCATAAGACTGCAAAAAATCATAATAATGACCACTAATATTTTAATACTGTTAAAATACAGTTTTTACAGAATGAAAGACAAATAAATGTAAAAAAAATAAATAAATAAATAAAAAAGAGGTGTGGGTAGTGGAGGGCACACGGTAATCCAGTAAGGAGTTGGGCTCTGATTAGTGGGAGTTTTCAACTGTAAGGCCGTCTTTCAAAGGCAACCGTTAATAATCCTTCCACAGCTTCACCTATGGAAACTATGCGAATTTTACTATAAAACTACATTTATATTGTTGAACGAAGGCTCTCTTTTAGTCATCTTGGATGAAGCTGAATTAAACAAGCTTTTCACCCCTTGCCCTTTTAGTGCACCACTGTAAAAAGATCTGCTTCATTTACAAGACAAGCAAAAAATGAGAGGTTAGTAGCATTAGTAAATTAATGCAAAAGAGTAATCTTTTCATCCCCATCCTTTTTTATATTGTTGGAAGCCAGAGTCATAATTAAAATAATTTCTCATGGTTAATGTGATCAATATTTTTAATTGTAGTTAGATTACCACAGCTGTTGGGCCCAAATCACATTACTAAACACCTACAGTACATACCTGCTTAATATGAAGCTTAGATGAGATTAAAAAAAAACAAAAAACAAAGGTGAGCTTGCCAATATGTCCAAAGTAGCAATAATCATTGATATATCTTTATTTTACACTAATATATGGACTTCAGTAAATAAATTCCTAATGATACCCATCAGTAATTGTGGCTTGTCTTACAAACACTAGGGCCAATTGAAGTCTATATTTGTTTTGTTTTCATTTAAAAATCATAAGTCTTCATGAATCTGTAAAACATTCACCCTGACAGAGCTTTACTGTACAGCTTAAAGTCAACATAAGGCTGGTGAGGCAAAGCGAGGTGACCCTGGGCAGCTCCCTAGAGGTGGAGGCTGCAAAGCCCTCTCTGCAATATCTAATAAGAATTTCTATCTGTCGTCATTTTGCTTTACAGCCACAGGAGGAGGGAAGAAGCAGCCCGTCTGCCGGCGTGCCAGCTGCAGGGCAGAGACTCGGAAATGCAGACAACACATTCATATTTTCTGCATTTCATTCACAAAAAGTCTGTATATTTAGACTAAGTTAGTGCTCATAAATGATTCAATACACATGCACTCTATGAGCACTTAAATGTAAAAAAAATAAATAAATAAAAAGGGAGTAAAGCTGAGGCATGTGCATCCGTTTGTGTAAAGTGTAGTAGTAGAGTGCTTGTACTGTACTTCTGCACAACACAATGCAGAG
This sequence comes from Paratilapia polleni, assembly GCA_015106735.1. NCBI lineage: Eukaryota > Metazoa > Chordata > Actinopteri > Cichliformes > Cichlidae > Paratilapia > Paratilapia polleni. The sequence goes on along the minus strand of VUQI01003673.1, from coordinate 5,683 downwards.
GCACAGTAGGTTCAATTGGGTTCAGAGCCGATGGCTTCCTTCCTTTTCCCCAGGCCTGTCCCAGCCTCCTCACCCTCGGATCTGCAGTCCCAACACATCCATTATTAAAGACCAGATTCACAAAGAGCCGAGCGTTTCTCAAAGCAAGCAACCACACCTTAAGTCCCTGAGCTGCACACCGTGGTTTGAGAGTGCTGACTACAACTGATCTGAGAACAGTGCAAGCTTGCAAAGTAAAGTCATAATCAATTTATGAATGCAAACATTGACTAGTTCAATAAACACAAGTGCTGCTCTAGTCAATGTCTTGTTTATTGAATTACTGACTTTAAGCTTATACTAGGTGCCTGTTTTCTACTTTCTACTGTTTTTTAAGGAAGAGAACTGAATAAATCAGCAGAAAGATTGAACAAATGCAGATGTGTGGGTCAAAACACCAACAGAGGAAAGTTTCTGTCACTGCAGTCGAGTTCAGAGACTAAGAAAACGTGTACCAAGGGGGAATTAAACTGTGGAAATACCTGAAATTTAAAAAGATATTGCAAAAAGAATATTTAAGTCATGTTCAGAAAAGGCAGAAACGTTTATGAAAACATTGATAAAACAGAAGCTGATCCACAAGCTAATGTAGACAGGTGAGATGACAAATGGCAGCAGATGAAAATATACCACATATGGACCACTGACTTAACTAGAGATGCACTGATCCAACTTTTTCAGAGTAAGTTTTATAAATTTCTATTTTAACCTGTGAACTCTAATTATGGGTTTAAAGTGGGCGGGGCTCAGACGGAAAGATATCATCTCACACTGCTGCAAGCACCAATCAGGATTTACTAACACATGAATTAGGATCTGGTGAGGGTGGGCCTTTGAGCACTTAAGTCTTTTTTTTTTTTTAACTTTTTAAAGAATAATTACTAAATAAGCCTCTAAAATATATAAACTTACAATTTGATGCTATGTCGAAGCAGTTAAATCCTTACAGAATACAACAATGGAATGCTTTTTGATAGCTGCTTAATTATCACAGATTTCTGTTTATATTAAACAAAGTAAAGACAGTAAAACATTGCTCTACATTTTTCCCATCAAATATCAGTACAGATGACCATGTCACAAATGAACAGTTATGTAAATGTGTCATGACCTCTAAAAAAAAAAAAAAAACTCTCACAGGCAACTGTATATCAGAGCCTAAAAATGGTTAATGGGCCTAATTCCTATGGGGACCTATGATGAGAAAGTTTAATGAATATTTTCAAGGACAGATCTTTTTCCAATTTGAATCGAGAGCTGTAAAAGACGTGTGGGATGCACCACATACTAGTCTTGTGTTAATCAGTGCATTTGTTTTGATCCAACTGATTTTTGGATAATTTGATTTGTAACGAGGTACAACTAATGAGATGCATGTGCAGGGAGGATTACTGGGTCCCAGACGTGGAAACTGTGGACAAGGCACAGCCTTTAATCAACAATCAATACCACCTCTCCCTGCCTGAGACATTACAATACACTGTGCTTTCAAGCTGTTTCTAAACGCTAAGATATACTTTAAAATAAAATAGTTCAGTAATTAGCCCCCACTGAAAACTCAAACCTAATTTGTTCAGACATCAAAACCTCTTTCTCAAAAGAAATCATAAAGCTGAGAGCACTTTAGAGTCTCTCTTTCAAGCCGACAGTTTTCTCTGATCAGCTTCAGCAGAGTGCAGGTCTGCCAGCACTTTGTTTGGAGACTTGGCCAGGCAGATTGGCATATCCAGATTGATTGTGTTGTAGCACTGAGCTACAGTAATGTGCTTGTATTCTGTCCGGCTCGCCCTCCTCCACCACTCTGCTGGCAGTGATTAGAGCCACAACTTTCTCTGGGGGATCCCTGGATCTGTTCTCTCTACCACAAATCCATAAAGATGGCATTAAGAGCTGCTCTGTAAAAGCTTGTATTTTGCTGAGTTGTAATGTATACATTTGAAAATTATGTTTATGTGAATGTTTTTGCTTCACTAGCTGTTACAACAAATTTAGGGAAGTATGTGTATGAAGGAAGTCTGCACCACTAAAGCCAAAAAGCAGAATTTCCAGCTGAGGAAACTGAAAAAAAAACAGTGGCCAAGGAGGAAGACAGAAAAGGCACAACTTTCCAAAGTGTTTCCTCTGGAGTGACAGTGGTTTAAAAAAATGAAATGGGCTGAAATGGAGGTGTTATTTCCTTTGAGATACAGACTGTGGCTCGAAGTTTGACATCAAAGTTGATGTGAAAGAAGAGCAGCCCAACAGAAGGAAGATATCTCAACACAGACCAGACAAAAATGAAGCAAGCAGAGGACAAGGTCTGCCTTATTTCAGCCCAAGATGAGAAACTCTCGAAAATAAGTGGGTTTTTGCCGAGACGTCTGTAAGAGATGACATCCAGCAAGGATGGAAACATTTTTCTAATAAATGTGTTTTTAAAAAAACTGATCTATGAACGATACTATGATACAGTGTCTGGGACTTTTTTTGTCCACCATCGTTTGGCCTCTGTATTGTTAAAAGCTGGAGGTGACAGGGTTCCCTATAAGAATATGCAAACAAACAGAAACAAAAAAAAAAAGGTAAGCTAAAGCTATTTTGTGTTCTTTACATGTAATTTTATCCCTTATTTTTTTAAATTCTAATTCAGAGCATTTCTTGGCTTGTGTTGTTTTAAAAAACTAAATAATAATGAAAAAGAAACTATTACTTAGTAGTAGTAGTAGTAGCAGTAAGACACCCAGGCCTTGATTATTGTTCGTACATGTGGACTGAAGCATTTCTGAATTTTTTTCATTGAGTGCAAACTAATTCAGGTAAGAAAACCAAAGACTTATCCATAAAATGTTCATATGCATGGTTGTGCATAAGGCCCAGTGTCAGAAGAATCTGGTCAGGACACTGTCCACTTCAAAAACCTTTTTACTAGTGTAAATACTCTGGTTTAGGCAAGGGTGCTGCCTGGGTAGAGCGTGCAGGAGACAGGTCAGACGACTTCCACTCATTCACTGTAAATGCGCCAGACTATTACCTATGCATATTTTTTTCTCACATGGGTGCAATCAGACATCGTATAGACTTTGTACTAAGAAACTGTGAGATTAAAGAGCATTTAATGTTCGATCTACATTCTCACATGCAGCACTGTCGGGTAAGGTCTAGAAAAGTTCAGGGTTGCAGTGCATATGCATGTAGTGTGCTATTAAAGACAAAAAGGCTCAAAAAGTAGTACCAGTAGTGAGATGAGGACTGAAGAACAGTGTGTGTTTGATCATCTCTCTGTTCAGCAGGAAGATTTTACAGTACATATCATACACAATCCTTACTGGCTTTACTGGAATACTGGGTTGTAAATTCCTAAACAGCATGTTCATTACAAAGCCAATAGAACCAAGTCAACAAACAACCATGGATTTATGGTTCAGCTGCTGACCTGTTTAATAAACAAATATACATTATACTGTATATACACTGCATGTGTGGGTCTGTGCACTCAGCATCTCTCACTATAAGAAATAATGAACAAACATACAGCCGCTGTTAAGTTAATTCTATTACCTTTGTCCCATAATTTGATTATGCACACAGAAAACAGCGATCTGGTTTGTGCTTGTGTTTAGTCTTAGAAGCTGTCCAATAAATATTTATAGTCAACTAGTTAATACATAGATTTGTATTGGCACAAATAATTTTGTGCTGTGTTTTGTGACAAGAAATTGCCACAGAGCACATTACGTAGGCCATGCTTCTTTTTAGAGACGGAAGATTACCTGATTAATCAGTTACCTGGCAGGAAAAATATTAAATATGAACTCATTTTTCAGGGAAAATGTCATAACGTGACCTATTTCCAGCTCCTTAGCTGTGCTCATTAGCAGTTACCGTAAACTAGATAGTAAAGATTTGTTCCTCGGAAAATGATGATGATACACATATTCCACCATTTTTCTGACATCTGACAGTGTTTCCTACTGATGACCCCGCTCTATCATTGCAGTCACTAAAACAAAATGTATTTCTTTACATTATATGACAACAAGGAAATTATGCATTTTTAAATTTTTTTTTTTTAATGGAGATCAAATTGAGCTACATGTGGCCCATACCAACCTAAAGAGATTAGTGGGAGATCCCCAAAGATCACACGATCCAGTATAAGCAAGCTCTTGGCAAAGGCGAGGAAGAACTCCCTTTTGAACAGGAAGAGATCTAGAGGTAAAATGAGCTTGACACCCTTAATTTAGCTTATACACTTCTTAAAGAATCAAATGCAACATGAAATTTACTACATTTCAGTCTGTGATTAAAGGGCATTTTCACACTCTAGGCTAAGAAATTCACATCCCCCCATTTGTTTTGCATGAAAATAATTTTTTTTTATGAATGAAAGGTGGGGGAAAAAAAAGAGTGGTGATGGTTGCTGTGTCCCTGCAGCCCAGCGGGACTGAATGGGGAGCGGCTTGATGAAGACATGGCAGTGATACTAATGACAGAGGAGGGTTCACTGAGTAAAAGCAGCTCTTTAGTGTCGTCCTTCACGTCCTGATTTCAACGGTTTCCTCTGCTTTAAAGGCAAAGATGAGCCGTCAGTACTCCACACACACTGTTTTAGATGTTATTATTTATTGTTATTATTCTTATTGTTGTTGTGTTATCCGTTATCCACCTGTCTGGCTACTGATGCTCGCTGAAATCAGACTGGTATTTAGGGGTTATCTGTTGTCAACAACCGCCTGTCGCTTCCTCCATGATGACAGCGGAGGAACGACGTCCTGCGCTCGTGCTGCCCGACATGCGACACCGTTGTCATGGTCGCGTCTGCTCGGTGGATGTGTAGGGAGCATCTCTGAAAAAAAAATCTGTCCTACCTGTGAGTGTCATAACGGCATCATTTGTGCGTTTAGATTAAATGGTGAATGACTCACGCGTTACCGATGTATATCCTGGGAAAGACCTCATTGAAGTGCTGTGTTGGTAGACTGTAAAAGCCGTTGCCGTCGGACAGGAGCTCGTTGAGTTGTTGGACGGTCACCTCGCTGGCTGGAGTCGGGACTTCAGCCGGTGGTGGCGGCTGCGGCTGCTGCTGCTGCTGCTGTTTCGTGGGACTCAGGTGTTTCTTCATGGCTCTTCTTCTGTTCCCAAACTAATGTTAGATTACAGCCAGCGCCCTACTCGTCAGACTCGTTCTGTTGTTCAACTGCATTTTACCTCCGCACGTGAGCCGTGCGCGCGCTGGCCTCTTGTCTACAAGGTGTCTGAATCTGAAGAGGCGCGAGCTCTACAGCTTCACACGTCGGTGACAAGTGCAGAGAAGGTTTTAAACGCACTTCCGGTCACACTTCCAAAGCAAAAGATACCTTTTTTTAAGTAATAAATCAAATAATCATTCCCCCCTTTGATAACAGGCTACGTTATCAGTTTTATGTGCATTTACAGTTTTTGAGCATATTTTGAATTTTATATTTTTGCAGTGTGATATTTTTATTTTTTACATTTTATTTTTTTCTACCTCAAATTTCAGATTTAGAGAGTTACAATTTCATTTCAAAATCTTTATATATATATATAATTTTCACATATGGTATTAAAGATCTAAGGCTAATATCTTAATTATTTTTGTTTTATTTTTTTCCAGCTTCTGGTCTTTTTTTTCTATTTTATTTTT
>VUQI01003672.1:13806-24868 GCA_015106735.1 Paratilapia polleni | reverse complement strand
ACTTTATGGTAAATGGACTGGTACTTATATAGCACTTTTCTACTCAGATTCTGCGTACTCAAAGCGCTTTAACTACATGCCACATTCACCCAGTCACACATACATTCATACAGCACTTTTATCTACACTTAAGTGCTAAGTACTAACATTCACACACACTCACGGATACTTTGGCATGCAGACTAGGGGAGCCAGGAATCGAACCACTGACCTTCCGATTAGTAGATGACTAGCTCTACCTCCTGAGCCACAGCCACCCCCTTATGACTGACTGCACGATGCAATCAAAATCCTAAGTTAAAAAACAAACAAACAAAAAAAGAAAACTGGGATTGCTGAAGGTATATTTGTCATTGTACTGTAAATAAGGCCACTGCGTTTGTATCAACATTACCTCCTAAGGCTTGGGATTAGTGATAAATCTGCCAAGAGCTGCCGATGTCACCAAGAAATCGACAAACAAGAAATAAAGAAATTAAAGAAACAACCCAGTGTAAACTCTGCAGCACCTTTTGCTTTTCAACAGATATTAACCACAGCAAAGTCACATCATAAATACAATATGCATGAATGTGTCATGCAACATTTTTTTTTTATTATTAGGACTTTTTGGAAGTACTAGAGTGCTTGTAAATGCATTTAGTGGTAAAGTACATGGCAAACTGGTTTAGGACCCTTCTGTCCTAATGGAAAACTGATGGGTAGAAGAGCCAGATACTGTCTATGATGTTGCCCAATGAAAATTACCCCCAATCCTGAGCCAAGGGAATGACCAAGACTATAAGACTCGATCTTCAGCCAGTTTAATACAATGGGTGAGTGACAAATTGAGATTGAGATTTTAAGTTGCCTTGGGAGATGGTGTAGTGATAGTGAAGAGAGTCAATATTGACAGCTTTATGCTTCCTGGTAACTGCTGCTGCTCACTGTTGTATACTGTAAATACAACGTTGTGTACTGTAGTGCAGAGGGAGGAGACAGGCAATGCATTTTAATGTGGAACCAGCCAAGGTCGCAATTTAATGTTCTGAAGGAGTCCAGCCTTTACAGGGCAGAAGAGGTCACTCGGTTGTTGCAGTCACTAAATCACTGCCTGTCTAACAGAGAAAACAAGTTTATAAAAGCCACTGTGAGGGCTTATGTATACATCCAAGTGGACAGTGAAAAAATTAATAGAAATGAGGGTATGTGATGACTCAGAGTGGTGAAAGCTCTCTCAGCATGCTGTTTTATAACCTGAACCATCAGAGCTGCCATAGCCCTTAAAAATCCCTCACTTGGGACTTTTAATAAAAATAAAATTAAATCGTAAACTTTTCTTCTTAAAATTGGTGAACATATGAAGCAAGACATTGCGGAGTATGATGTTGCGAAAGGGTTTGGGCACAGTACTGCATTGCAGATTGCTGATGAAATAGAAAAATCAGAACAGTAGGGGAAAGACTTACTGGTATAGACATCTTTAAAACCTCTATACAGGGCCTCACTATTCCTAAGAGTCCCTTTACATGGCAAAATTGTGTGGTTTAATGTGGCCACAGTTTTGCATATGAAGGAGCCTTCCCTTGCATTATCTTGGGAATACATTTACTTCTGGCTTGGGCGATATATAGTGATTTTAATAATGTTTGTGTCCTATTGATAAAATGAAATGGCAAATAATCTAAAGTCTTGGGAAATTCTAACTGGGCATTCTTATTCAAAGAAAGGCCACAGAATCTGAATTGAAAGTCAGTAAACAATATTTAAATACTTGCTTAGCAGTAATTAATTACAACATAAATAAGCGCACAGCGTAATTGCAAAGAAAAATCTGGCTGTCAGCATCACTTTGACACAAATGAATATTTATTTAGCCCGAAAGTTGGTAAATTACTGTGTTACAGCATATAAATTACCAAAAGAAAAAAAGAAAGGAGCACAATTAAATAGAAAAGTGATATTAAAAAAGGACCTGAATAAGTAAAAATCTAAACAGGTAATAGAACATAAATAGAACTAGAACTCCATGTAAGGTGATGAGAACCTGAGAAGTGACAGCTAAACCAAGAAAGATAGCTCCAGAGACTCAAAGAAGAAAAAAAATAGAGATTGCTTGGCACCAAAGGAAAAAAAAAATGAAATCGCAAACGGCCCCGTTATTGCAACAGTTAAAATGGTCTGCTTAAAGTGAAACAGGGGTAACACCCAAACTCAGAACTTTATAACTCTTTACCCTCTGTAGCGCAAAATTGTAATTTCTTGCATGTAGAATGATAGGACAAGACAAGATAGAAAGGCATTGAAATGCCCTTGAATATTATGCCTGAACAAGTGTGGGAAACCTGATAACATTCCTTAGAGGGTCAAAGCTGGCTGAGCTGGCCATGCTGGCACCGACATTGCAACTGGCTCTGCGATTAAGCCACGGGAGCCATTTTAGGGCTGATTATTCATGGTTCTACTGTACTGATGTTCCACTACACTGAATTCTCTCATTAGGTCATCCGGCTCTAAAGGCCATTAAATTTTCAGTCAGCATGAATAAGTCAGAGAGTTCTGCCTCTGATCATGCAGTGCGAAGAGTCCCCAAACTCATCATAGGTGCTCTGCAAGTGAAAAAAAAAACAACTCTCCTTCAGTGCAGGGGTAACATTTGCTCAATTAAATATGTGAGAAGGGCAGGGGTTGGCAGCAGGGTAGTTTTTTAGATTTAAACCCTAGCATGTGGTGCCAGACAGCATTTCCAGAAGTATCGATTTGAATTTCGCTGCGGGTAAATGACTCCCAATGGGATCTCCTTGGTAACTGGAGCAGCGCCAAGCCACTGAATGTCTAACCGACTTAATGCAGATATAAATCGCCATTCCAATCAAGGCCGTTTTATTTGCGGGCTTAAGTGAAGCAATACGTCACCTGCAGTGCTGCAGATTTTCGTCAATAAAATCCTGTCCAATCCGTTAAATGCACGCTGCATTGATGACATATGATTTATACTGATTCGTTCCAGGGAATGATATGTCTTGCATAGTTGCAGTAAGCAGGTAGTTAAGAACAGTTGGTATTTTGGGTCACTAGCACACTACAATTAATCATAATTGTTTTGTACTGCCTATGAGTCTGTATTATGCTTTAGATCTGCACTCCCATAACATGAAAAGGCATGAGCAATTACCATTAATTAAAACTAATTCCTACCAGTAACATCTTGAATGGATTGCCTTCCACGGCTTTTCATCAGATTGTTTAGACTTGTGTGACAACAACTCATTTACAAAGTAAACAGGAATGAAAATGAACCATTAGGTTAAAACAAGCACTGAAAATAAACTATACACCAACGAGGTTGCAGGCAAGATTTTAATTTTTAGAGGCTTCTGTGCTATAGAAAATATTTTCATTGGCGTTTTCATGTGGCCGCAAAACGACTGGAGAAAACAAAGACAAATTGAACCATTGACTTCAAATACGACCCCTTGAAAGCACAGCCAGAGCCCTATCCATCGCCATCTATTATATTCATGAGTGTGACCTGTCGGGGGTGGGAGGAGGCTGGAGGGGGAAGTGATGGGCGCCCACCTGCTCCACTCAGCTTCTAAGACAACTGCCTGCCTGGAGATCAAACAGGCCTCCTCGCTCCCCTCTGTTCTCCTCCTCCTCTCCCTTGCAAGTCCCATATAGGAGGCGACTGACCCACTTTTCCTGCCTCCCTGAGCCATTACCTGGAGAAAATGTAGTGATGTGGTGTGCGAGTGTGTTGGGTGGGTGGGTTTGCGGCACTGAACAAAAGCTTCTCATCTTCTCCTACTGTACAGAAATGAAGGTGTAACTAGGACTCCAAAGAAAGCATGTCATTTCTTATCAGATACTATTGCATGTGAGATTGCTTCTCTAATGACGTGTCTTGGCCTAGTATGTGTTTTGCTTCTGTGCTGCCGCACATGTTAACTGAGCTCACTCAGCTAGACATGAGGCAAATTTGCCAAACAAATGGATAATTTGCCAAACACTGCAGGACCAAATGAAAGTGGTGATACTGCATAAATTCCATTGCGCTGGCGTAAATTGTTTACAATCCTGAGGGCTTTGTGGAAGGTAGAGCCATCACTCATTGTTTTCACGGCATTAGATTGATATTGATTGACTCTGACAGCTAGCATCATGATACTTAGGCACAGTGACCATTTTCTCTTTTTCCCTCTTGGCTCGTTTTGTCAGTCCTCTTGCCACCTTCCTTGTGCTTGCCTTTAGTACCCTCATAATATACTACATTTTTAATGTCCTTTTCACTCTCGCACTCTCTTTCCTTACAGGCCTCACATGGTGACAGAATACATGGGCATCAGGAATGAGAGTTTTATGAAGATTGCTGCAGTGGGGACATGGATGGGAGATTTTGTCACTGCTTGGATGGTAAGATTCAAACTCTTCTGTATTCTTCACATTAAGTAAGATGGCTTTTATGAAGAGAAAGACAGACTTTCAAATATTAACCCTGCGTTTTGAAAGGTACACTGACACACTGAAAACAAACCTCTTAGCCATGCTAGCAGCATCATTTGGTAAATGAAAGTCTGGTAAACTTCATTTTAACCAAAATGTCCAGTTGTTCAACACACTATTTAATGAAACAGTAACTCACAATTTAATAGTGAATATTTTAGCAGCTACTTAAGTACAATTGTTTGAACTAATGATCTTGAATCTGCATTTGCTTAGAAATGGCTCCATTAAGCTTCTGGAATGGCCTTCCCAAAGCCTCGACCTCAACCCTGTTGAAAATTTGTGGACTGTGCTTAAAAGCCGGGTCTGTGCCAGGAAACCAACCAATTTAAATGAACTCTACCAATTCTGCCAGGAAGAGTGGTCAGATATCCAGCCAGAATTATGCCAGAAGCTTACTAATTACTGCCAAAAGTGTTTGGTCAAGGTGCAACTTGTTAAAGGACATTTAACCAAATATTAGTGGGATGTATGTATATATTTGAGCCTGTATGTATAATTCTGACCCTGTGTGGATTAGAGAAAATCCAAAATAAATTCAAACTTGTGCACTCAATTCTTGTTTTTTTTAAAGAAATTAAAGATGTATATTGTATAGTCATTTCACCCTGGAAAGAGAACAGTTCAAAGAAATCATTAAAAGCCCAAATTTACCAGGATATTCATTCCCACGATGAGTAGATGGAAACTTCTGACCACAACTGCATATTTGAGAGAAGTGCTCAAGTATACTGTGCTAAATAACTAAACCACTAAACATGCTAATAGTTTTTGATAATTTTATAAAAGTGTGATTTCTCTCATAGCTGATATAAAAAAATATAACCATTTCCATGTAATGGAAGAAGACCAACAAGTTTAAGTTGCATCATTAAAGTGCAGTCTACACTTAGCAAAATTATGATAATGCAGCAAATATCTGATAGAGCAAGATAGAGCAATACAGAAACACAGTGAGCCTAAATACTCAAACTAAAGCTAAACTTGGGCATCTTAACTAAGCCAAAACATCTGCATTCTAATAATTGAAATGTTTCATTTATAACATTTTATGACATTTATCATTACAGTAGCTGCTTATAGCATATTTACAGTTAGGTCATTAACTTCAAGTGTGCTATGAGGGCAATTTTAGCATTTGATTTTACGTTAGCATTTAGCTAAGCTAGTGAAGTTTAGCCTGTGGCGTAGCCATCATGTTCAATTTCTGACTTGAAAATTGCCTTCACTTAAACTGCTAAAATGCAAAAATAATGAATTTTTAATACGATTTCACTTATCCATTCTACACAATGTGTCTGCGACAACTGACTGACGGTGCAGAGCTAAGAATAGAAAGAGGCTAACCCTCATGAATTAGCTAAGCAGCAGCAATGACCATCAAGTATTTGCTCCAGGGATTGTTTAAAAAAAAAAGAGGGTAGTTATTTTTATTTTTTTTACGTCTTTTTGTTCTAATTAGACTTGCGGGGCTGCAGGCGTGGTTGCTTTTAGCCATGTTTATGTCATAACAATTTAATTTAATAAATCATATTTACCACCAGGTCAAGACACAGACTGAAGCCATTCTTCACATACTCAAATCTAATTTCTAGGTCAGGTGTATCCTCTCAACCATATCAAGGCACACACTTACAGTACAGCTTTTCACACTAATCCAGTTCAGTCTGCTACCAAACCCTTATAGGAACATGCGACTGTGATGTAAGGAGGGTCAGAGGAAACAATAGGTGCACAAGGGGGGACAGAGTGTGTTGTAGAAGAGACCTACATGTACCGCTGTTCATTTATCAAAATAAAAAGAGGAGGAGAGCTCCAGCGGGACTGGACTACCTGTGGTGGGAGGAGTGGGGCTCTGACACTGGCATGCACACAGCTGAGACAACTTGACAAGCTCTCTCACCGGTCACATTAGTATTCTACAGTACATACTGCAGAGAAAGAGAGCGGGTGGAAGGAGAGACAGAAGAGGAGGCAGAGGAGGAGGAGGGAGGTAGTCAGTAAGAAACAGAGGTGAAGGGGAAAGGGAAATGTAAAAGTGTGGTCGGAAGGGAGCCGGGGGAAGAAGTGAGTGAGAAGGTGAATCTGGGAGACAGAGGTAGGCCAAGGCAAAGTGCTGATTCCAAAATCACTCACAAGGTTTTTTACATTTGATTAATTCAATGAGGCACTTTGAAGATGACCTCTGTGTCTCCTCTGCTTAGCAGATTTACAGTATGCCTTCACTGGATGAGTGGACAGGAAGCGTCTGTTTTTGAAATGCTGCAAAGCCAGAAACATCTCATTGATTCCCTGATTCACATTCTTTCTCCAACACACTATCTGCAGTGAGGTGCTTTATTGACGAATTGACCTTGCCTCTGCAGCAGCTCCACATAAAGAATATAGAGGAAATTTTTAGACTCCATGCTTTCTGATACAACTCTGCAGCTGTTTAAGAAAATCTCCCGTAAATGACTTTTAATGACATTAAGGTTGACAGTGTAAAAGCAATATCCCCAGCTGGTGCAAACACAACATTAATATTGAAAGAAGTAAGTATGTTTCAAGGTAATCACATAGTCATTAGTGTTAAAGATGTAATGTTATTTAATATGGATTATTCAGTATTCAAAATTCTATACCTGTACAGTAACATGTCATATATATTTGTAACTCTGTCATACAGCATTATTATTTGTTTAGCATGTAGTTAGCATATGTATAATTGAAATGTCCTGGTAAACCAGGAGGTTTGATAATGAATTCGACTAGATGAAAATCATCTAAGAAATGCTAATGATCTGTTATTTCTTGTTGGTGGTGGTGAATTTTTGCACATGAAATATGGGAACACTTAAACATTATGCAAATGGACTGGCATCTAGAGCGCTTTTCCATTCTTACTGACTACTCAAAATGCACATGTGTGATTGTTGAAGACATAATTTCAAAACCATCAGCACTAATAAGAGATTTATGGACCACCCAAAAATTTAAATCACCCAAATGTAGCTGTCAGAGTTTCCCTTTAAGGAATATTGAATAAAAGACACATTTTTGCTGGGTTTTTGTTTTTGTTTTGTTTTTTTAATTGAATGGGATAATTCATAGTACTTTTGTGTCTGTCCAGTTCATTAAATATGAAGCTACATCTAGAAGGTGGTTAGCACAAAGCCTGAAAGCACTGGGGAAATAGTTAGCCTGGCTCTGTCAAAGCTAAAAAACAAAAAATCTTCTGCAATCCACCCTAGAATTTGTATCTGGTGGCAGTCAAGGAGTCAAGGGTGGAGCCCTGGTGGTCCGTTGCCTGGTTTTTGAAACAGATTATATCTCTTCCCTGGCTTGGGAATGCCTCGGTGTCTCCCCAGATGAGCTTGAGGAGGTGGCTTGGGAGAGGGAGGACTGGGCTTCTCTGCTTAGACTGCTGCCCATGCGACCCGGACCCAGATAAGTGGAAGAAAATGGATTATCAGAAGTCGGGTTGCGGTGGCAGAAGGCAAAGCATAGTAATCCAGACATCATCATCCCCAGCAAAGTTTGCTATTTAACTCCTGGCATATCCTGAGATATTCATAGGCTAGACGAGATATACAGTCTCTCCAGCGAGATCTGGGTCCTCCCCAGCATCTCCTCCAAAGGGAGGCATTCAGGAGTGATCCTGATGAGATGCCCACACCCCTTCAGCAGCTTCCTTTTGACGCAAAGAAGCAGTGACTCTACTCTGAGCTTCTCACCTTATCTCTAAAGCTGAGCTCAGCCACTTTACAGAGGAAATTTTTGTCACTTGTATCCATGACCTTGTTCTTTCAGTCACTACCCAGAGCTTGGGACCACTGGTGAGGGTTGGAATGTAGATGGACTGGTAAATTAAAAGCTTTGCCTTCTGGCTCAGCCCTATTTTCACCACAGCGGTGTGGTACAGTGCCTGCATTACTGCAGACACAGCACCAATCCAGCCTGCAAAACCACACCTTGCTATTTTTGCACTTAGCTTTTTGTACAGATTAAACTACAAAATCTAGATGGTATGTTTTTGTTAACTTTCGATGGAGCCAGGCTAGCTGTGTGTTTTCTAGTTTAATTTCCTGTAGATACAGTCTTCATAAGTAATTGAGTATTTCATATATATTTTACTTTCTACAGGTGACAGACATGATGCTCCAGGATCAGCACTACCCAGACTGGGGCAAAGCTGCCAGAAGGTTCTGGAAACAAGGCAACAACAGGATTGTCCTCTTCTGGTATGTCATTTTCTTACACTTAGATAAAATGTTTGTGAGACTGTGATTTTCTTTGCCTGCACACATAACATATCAGTATTTTCTCTAGCTTTGAATTATACTGTATGTTCCTACAATACTCTGTAGGAGTGTGTACACACGTGTGTGTGTGTGTGTGTGTGTGTGTGTGTTATGTGATCTCTTCAGCCCATTGCAGGGTTACACACAGTCAATATCCATGTTAATCTTCCCTCACTCAGTGTCAGCACCTTTAATTAGAAGAACAGGCTGAAAATCAATGGACACGGCGAAGTCTCCAGGCGAACCATAGTCCTGGCTTTTACTTACTCATACCACAAGCTGTGACCCTGGAATAAGTGCTAAACAAATGCTGCAAACCTTGTCTGATACGCACATTACTCAACAGACAAGTAGAACGAACCATTCCCTGTTTAGATGTACTGCACCACCGCTGCACGGTCCCAGCGGTGTTTGTTCGCAAAAGTCCCTCTGTGCCGTCAGTCAGATAGTTCAACATGGCAGTCAGTCAAATATGACACACAAACACTTCTCCAGTGGTTCATCTGAGGGTCATAGTAAAAAGTGACGCAAAGTGAAAAAACTGAAATGGGTCTGACATCTAGTTAATATGAACAAGGAGAGCTCAAGACATCTCAAACTTCAAAGACAGTTTGGCCGCGATGTTTTAACATTTCCTATTGCGGAATTGATTCACCTGCAATTAGAATGCAGGCAGACAAATTGTTCTGTGACTTTTCTGCAGCCCTTCATTATATTGATGGATGCTCTCAGTGTCACAATCAATGCCAGATTTGATGAGCTATCGTTTGAAATTCAGAGCTTGAAATGTGATTGATAAATGTGTTACTGGATATGTCTTGTCAATATGCACTGAAGGGCCGTTGCAAATTGTAAAGGACAGTGCCAAAAGTCGTCCATGCTGAGGAAGGGAATGCCGCTGCGGAATAATAAAAACCCTCAAAATTTATCTCTCAAACAGCTGAAATGGGATATGAGCTGGCAGTCACTATCTGCAATGCAGCCAACCGATGTGTGGTGTGAGAATGCACACAACTGCACAATAATCGCTGGGTGACATTGAGACAAAATACACAGTGGAGAATAATACTAAGTCACAGCCTCTCTTCACATGGCTGAGAAATTTTCCAGTAAACAATGAATGCAGAATAATCCCAATGTGACATAAACAAAATGCAGGAAGTGTTTAAAAAATGCAAAAAAAAAAAAACTCTCTAGGTAAGTGATATTTTGGCTCATCTTAAATATGTAAATACATGGAAATATGTATGCAGTAGAGTTTTGATTTACATTGTCTTTGCATCCACAAACAGACACAGTTTTTGTCTATGCACATTCATCTTCCTGGAAACTCTTGCCATTTGTCAAATCTTAGTAAGAAATGTGGTTCAATGCATTATTGAGTCCATGAAGAGAGACTGAATTGTGCCAGATTTATCTTCTCTTGTAGCTGTCGTAGATTTTGTTTGTCTTCCAAGATATATGATGCTAACTGTGCACCATATCTAGGTTGAAATTTAAAAGTATTTTAATGTTTTTTTTTTTCAAGTTTAATGTTTGTCATTCATGGATTTCCCTCTCCTGTCCTGTCCTGTCCTGTCCTCTCCTCTCCTCTTCTGTCCTCTCCTCTCCTCTCCTCTCCTCTCCTCTCCTGCAGGACAGTTCTCATCTCTCTGACATCAGTAGTGGTTCTGGTCATCAGTACCGACTGGATCAGCTGGGACAACCTGAACCGAGGCTTCCTGCCCAGTGATGAGGTCTCC
This sequence comes from Paratilapia polleni, assembly GCA_015106735.1. Lineage (NCBI taxonomy): Eukaryota > Metazoa > Chordata > Actinopteri > Cichliformes > Cichlidae > Paratilapia > Paratilapia polleni. The sequence continues at coordinate 14,361 of VUQI01003672.1, read as the reverse complement.
AGAGCCTTCCTAGCCTCCTTCATCTTGGTCTTCGACCTTCTCATTGTCATGCAGGTAGACGACTCCCCTGAGGCCAATTAAATTAAAAAAAAATAAAATAAAAAAATAAAAAAAGTGAGCTAGGGTGTATCTTGGCTTACTCCACTACCTACCTTGCCAGGTCCTCTTCCTCCCCTCCTTCCTCCCTCCCTATTCATCAATGGGGCACTGCGGCACAAAGCAGCAAGAGGGTGGTTGATCCCTCTCAGCTGGCATGGACACAAACATACCCACACACATTTATTTATATCTATCTGTTTATATATAGAGATACATATACCTATAAGTATAAATATATACACATGTATGTATTTATGTATACATAAATGATTTACTTTTTTACACCTCATCTCTTTCAGTGTTTTCATCATTCTTTTCCCAGATCACAGCCAGTAACTCACCCATTCCTCCCCTGTGAGCCCAGTTTATTTTGTTTAATGATGACTCACAAGACTGGAGTTTTTCTCTCACTTTCTCACCACCCTCTTTTTTTTTTTTTTTTTTACAAAACTCACC
>VUQI01003668.1:5984-30111 GCA_015106735.1 Paratilapia polleni | reverse complement strand
TGCTTCTTTTGTTTTTTTTTTTTTTTTTTTCAATTTCTCTGAGCATTGCACAGTCTGACCTTGGGGTGAATGTGCTAGGACATCAACTTCTGATTGGGCACTGTGTTAACACATAGCTGAATGCTCCGGACCAACCAACTGCCAAAACATCTGCTTTTATAGAGTTGGTCACACTTGCTTATGATCAATCAATCAAGTGCATTTGATTAGCAGCATATGGCTGCTACTTACCCTCATAATTCCTATAGAAGCAGTACGGGTGTACTTAGTTTTTCCACAGGAGTCCTATGAAATCTTCTTTTTCACGTGACTGTATATGTTCTGTATTTGCATCACTACAGGTATCATTTCTTTTACATTTCCTACTTTTCTGTCTTTGATGAACATCTATGGTAAAGTAACCCTTTTGATGCGAATGGAGGATTAACTGTGCTTATTGTGAGCAGTTGTTTTGTTTATATGCTTTATTTCAGTTCTTTTTTTGTCTTAAAACCGGCACAAAATGATCACTGAACAGTCCAAAAAGCAAAAATTAACAATAAACACTAATGACAAAAAACTTTAGGAACACACACAAAAAAAGAATTATGGTATTAGTAACTCAGTAAGAAAATGTTAACTAAGTATACAAAAGAAACTTGGAAAATTAGAGTAAAAGTACATTATCCTGTTATGTCACAAGGCACCTTTTTGCCTGAAACACTGTGACTGATTATCGGTTTTGCTGTGCATATTAGCAATAATCATGCTCAGGCATTGTTAGCAGTATAATGTTGACATGAACATTCATAGTCTCAATTTAGAGTTACGTCTTCTCACGTCACCACTAATTTATGTGCTCAGTTTAATAGTTAAAGCATTTGTTTTTGTTTTTGGTTTTTTTTGAAAATGACATAATCAGAGCAGCTTCCTTCCTTCCTTCCTTCCTTCCTTTAAATGTTATCATGATTTTATAGAAAAATCTCATCATTGTCTCAGTAAATTGTCTTCACACACAATAACACACCTACATCTGCATTCCCCTGTTCTTTGACCTCTCTCTCATCCTCAATCTATTTTCATGCACACTGAAGTTAATCTCAACCAGCAATTACACACCATGATAATTGAGACTTGCACAGGGCTTTGCTTTCAGCATACAGACGGGTGCACAAATGGGAGATGGGATGTTTCATTATTTTTATGTTGCACTTGGTGTAAACAGCTAATCGGTTTCTTTGTTTCATTTTCACAGCAAGAAAATAAGGGTTTCCAATAACAGGTATTTTTACAGAAATTATTATGCTTATATGCAAATGTCAGGCACCGCACAGCAAGTAGCTGAAATCAATTGAATGCATGAAATTATAACAGTAAAACCACAGCAACAGTTTCCAACTGAAGTAAATAATGGAGTGCAAATAGTACCACCTGTCTAAATGTGGCAGTTACATGATTACACTGTGGTGATTACTTTTCTCAGTAATGCATAGCATAAATCAGGATTACAATTCAAATCTCAAGTTATACCAACAGTTTGGAGATCGGCTTGCTTGCTGATACTTACTGATAGTTGGGAGGATCATCATCAATTTTGCCTCTGTGCATTCCACATCAAGATATACCCATACTTGAAAATTTGCTGTGAGCTCACACAATAATTCTGCACAGAGACTGGTCTGGGATGTGTTATCCCAGCTGAGCCCTGTCCACATGTAAAGCGATTTGGTGCCAGTCTCTTCCTGTATGCACGCCCCTGTATACTTTAAATAAAAGCTGTTTTGTGTTACAAAATAACTTCTCTAACAAGCCCTCCAGCAGAAACATCATTCACGAGTCACAGCACGTACATTTTCATTTTTCTGTATGCAGAATACAGCTTTACCATTCACTTATTTTCTGGTTTACAAATACAAGTTTAACACCCACATATAGTATGTTCAGCAGACTGTAAGCGCAGATCATCAGCTGGTGCTGAAACCCATTTGGTATTGCATCACTTTGACAAATGTCAACCATTCAAGCTTCTCAACTTCAAGAGAAGTTGAGAAGCTTGAAAGGTTCCACCTGCAGTTTGCTGTGTGGTCCAGGCACAAATGTCTGTACACAGAGTTAAATACAAAAGCTTGAAGTCAGCTGCTGCTGTCTGCCCTGGCTAAAGAAAGAGAGTAATGTGTCCTTGTTAAGGCCATGAGTGTGCTGACTTTTAACCTTCAGTTCTGCTACTTTATTAGTTTATCTCACATTAATCTCAATATCTATGAGTTGAGATCATGTGTCCATGGTGCAAACTTAGCAAAACACAAATGTTATCAAAATTTAGTTTCCATTAGAATGCTCATTGACTTAGTGATCCTCAGCTTGAGTGGTGACATGTCATTTCTTAGCATTAGTTGATACTGTTTGAAATGTAATTTTCTTCTTTTTGGGACTATTTCTTTCTCTTTTCTGGGGACATTTACTTTTTCTTGTGTGCGTCAAGTGACTGACAGGTAGCAGGGCATAATGTAATGCATTTCGGATATGAAAACTCAGAACAGGGAAATGAGGATAAAAAAAAAAAAAAGTTTCTTTTCATTCCCGTGATGGACATTTATCCCTGTGTGGGCAATATATTTCATACTGTATAAGTATAAATGGCAGGAAAATGGCCTCCTCTGAAGAAAAAAAAATTAATCTCAGCCAACAATTACACACTACGATAATTGAGTCTTATATGCAGTATTGCTTTCAACAACTTCGACTTGTGAGGGAGGACAGTGAGCCTGAATATCTCCCACTATGCTCCATTTTTCCTGCTCCAGCAGGAACTTAGACCACCGGCACAAACTTGAAAAGACCTGCACCATCATCTTTCAATATGGACTGAAATGATTTTCCACAAAGGGGACGTGCAGAGACCTCAGGTGGCTGAACTCAATGACTAAACCCTCTTATCTCTTCATGCTGCAAACAAACCAAACACACAAAACAACAATCAACATGCTGCGCAGGACCGCACCTTTCAGATGCTGCCTGTCTGCCTGTTGGTGTCAAAACTACCGATGCATTTAATTAGAGCGCCTTTAGAGAACAGCCCTTATCACAGAAGCCCTTGTCCTTCCAGAAGATGCACGGAGCAGGAAGTGCGCTGGCTGAGCTGATTAGAGCCTGCTGAGGAATGTGCTGTTTGCGTTGTCTGGCAGGGAACAGCTCGTGAGAAGGAGAACTGAATGGAATGGTTCTCTATCGAAAGAAGGAAATGGTGTGAGAAAGGTGCTTTAATCTATCTGTCATTCTGCAGCTCCAACAAGAAGCTGCCATTCATTGAGCTGCGCACTGACAAACTTGTAGACAGACACTGTGAAAACTGAAACTGTGACAGAGTCCTTCTGTCAGACCGAGCAGAACAGTTTACCTAGATGACAGGTGCTGAGTGTGCGTGCACAGGATGTTCTCACAGGTACACTTACTGCAAAGCTTAGAAAAGTACACCTGGGTGCCCACTAAGTGATATAAATCCATATCTCAGGCAGTATGAGGCAGCGCAGTGTGTGCCTTTCCTCACAGTTTAACAGATTACTGCACAGCTGAAGTCTTTTTGTTACAAGTCAAATCTGAAAAGAACACAGAATTTGCTTTGTCGAAGCAGAAAGTTGTATTGTATATATCACAGAAGACAAACACAATCCACTGTGGTAGTCTCTGATGTTTTATAATGAGAGAATGGGCATACCCAGCAATCAAACAAAGCCCAACCAGAAAGTGCATCAGCAACAGGAAAATCTGGAAAATATTCTCTATTATTAACAACTATTATTAAAAAATATTTTCTCCTGATTACTTGATGAAATATCAGAATAATGAACAGTATGTGTGCCTTTACAAACAAATGAATTAGTGGAACAGACTGGGATGCACATATAGAGATTTTGCAGGAGGTGTCCTGGCTCCTTCCCATACAATTTAACTGCATTCGTGTTTCAAGGGGAAAGTATTTTCTTCCAGATAAACTATATTATTTGCCTTTTGTTTTCTTGCTTTGCTACTGGCTCTCCATGTAGGTAAGCCTATAGTTGGGTGGGACTCATCAATTTGGTAAAACGGAAAAGGAAGGAAGGAAGCAGAAGCTGGGAAAGGGTGTATTTCAACCAAAATCCAGATCTTTTTCCTAAGCCTAACCAAGTAGTTTGGTTACATAAACCTAACCAATCACTGAGTTGAAATGAAAAAAATTCAAAATATAAGTAAGTGAAAAAAAATTGATTTAATGTTAGAATCACTGGTGACAATCTTGTGACATTCACTTCCTAAGTGAACCTATTCAGAGGGAATTTGTCAGTCTTTTGAATTGTAAGGTCTTTTGTTGAGGGGAAAATAGATTTCCCTCTAAAAAATAATTGACAATCCAGTTTAGCTGTGTGGATTGAAAGGTGTTTTGTTGTAGAGGAAATATGTTTCCCTCAAAACATAACGCACTTGAGAATGCACTTTACTTGTATGGGAACATCATTTTGTTGAGCATGCACATATCTACATGCAGACACGCAAAATGTAGTGATAGGATGATAAGCAGGAAGTGGTGCAGATCCTGTTGTGTATGGAGATGGAGTTAGAAGGTAAGAGGTAAACACAGACGCTGAGGAAAATAATAACAAAAGCTGGATGCAGTGGATGGTCATGACTTAGAACACAAGGACCATTTAAGTCCTGTAGACCAATGCAATACAATCCAAAGACATGTATGCCAGGTTAAATGGTTTTTCTAAATTGCCCATGGGTTCTTCTTTTTCTGTAAAGCATATTATGTTCATATGTAATGAATGTACTATAATAAAAAACAGCTGCCATTCCATTACAATGCTTGCAATCAGACATACACAGCATGCTAAATTATTTTAAAGGTTTCAATGTCAGTGGGCTGCACAGTCCTACACAGATTTTAAACTACAACTCAGAGCTGAAATTAAAAAAGTTTACACATCAAAACCAACCAAGCTGCTCAAAACAGCAATGTATGATTTTTCTGAGCTGCCACGTGTGTGTAAATCAATATGAGCTGTTGCTAAGAATTTCACTCCTAAGACAAGGCAAGCATTATTGCCAAGTGATATCTATAAACTGCAAAGATCATCTAAATGAGGTCCAAGTTCCTGTTTAGATAACCATCTCATTAGCACCTAAGAATGAATAAAGCATGCTGACTCAGCAGGTAAAGTCACTACTACCAGATACTGAGTGTAAAAATTATGTTTAGGTTTCACCAGAGATGTGTGTAAACCGGATACGCACGCAGAACATACAGTATATGTATACTGTGGAGTGGCACATCTGCTGTACTCTGTGGTTTATAATATTAACAGATAAGCTTTCTCTTACTGATCATCTTTAGCCAACATGTGTGGTGTAGAGGAATTAGAGTGCAGTGTGAATAATCTTTTAATAACTCCTTTAGTACATTAGCAAGGAAAGCCTTGATGATGGAGAGGGGACATCAAATCCTGCCATGTCTGGTTTGATAAAACAGGCAAGTTGAACAGGTGCAGGCTCAACCAGCATTTTCAGATTAGTATATATGAGGAAATCACACGATTCACCAAGTGTACTAAGTTTCATTCATTTATATCGAATTTTTTTTTTTAAATAAAGGTGTAGGCCTGGTTTTCTGAGCTCATTAAGCTGATTTTAGAGGTCTGCGCTCCTCACAGGACAGCCATGCTACAAAACTTAAGACTAAAAAAATTTGATGCATTACTGCAGATTAAACAGAAAATAAAGTATTTGAAATGAGTTCAAGCTTGTACATTTGCAGCAATGATAATATATAACACTGATGGGGAACATTTTTCTGCAGAATAAGTATAAAATTTGTCAGTGACACACAGTTTATGTGTAGTGAGGTGTTTTGATAGTGTGGTATTGCTACTTTAACTAAAGGAACGATCTAAAACAGTTTCTCCAGAACTTGTCATTGCCAGCTAATGGTAAATATTTTGATGATAACTATAGTAATAACAATATCTTACAATTCCTCAGCCAGGAAGGGGTGCAGAAAGGTGAAAATGTACATGAAGAGTGCAGTATAAAAGAATGGTCATCGTCTCTGCTCGCCTCTGTGTAAAAGTCACTGCACGCCACTGCTGTTCACCTTATACCTGATAGAAAAACAAAGCAGCACAAAGCCAAGTAAGGAGGTCCCGTTAACCTGACAGTTCTGACCATGCTTTTGGTTATGATGGTAAATCCACAAAAAGTCAGTCTTTCTGAGTTACTCCATATTATGAAAAATGACAAGGGGAGACGTAGAGAGAAAAAATGATGCATCCAAACAGGGATAAAAGCAGAGATTCACACAAGAACAGGAGCAGAGTAGGTGAAAATATAGATAAAAACACAGACAAGGAAAAAATACGGGGAACAAAAAAAGACACAGGAACAAAAGGAAGACGGTGAGACATCAAAGATAAAGCACTGCACTTGTTGTGCTTTCACCAATGACAGGCAGTAATCATTTGACAGGCGAGCTGATATTGGGGTATAAATATTTGACAATGCAGTGTGGGAGAGCTTAATTAGCTTCATTGTTATTCCCATCCAGACGCCGTTTCTACCTGGAGCCAATGTTAATATAACTCTCGTTAACATGAGTGCATGTAAATGCAGATATTAAATTACTTTTATTTTGATATTATTTTTAATCTTGAGTTCACTTTTAATTTGGAGATGGCAGTGGTGGTGGGTGTTACACAATTACTTATGAGATTGCTGTTATTTACAAGCTAATTTGAGTTTATGTGGGAGGTGTGAGCAAGAAGTAAAAGAATGAATCTATTGTAAAGGTGGCAGACTTTATGCATCATAGCGGTGGATTTCACAGCACAATTCCACCCATTTTGGATCAAATGCAACTATGTGGAGAGTTAAGATTAATTAAGATCAAATGATTCACATTAAAATGAACTTTCTATATGGTGTTACTTGTATAATGTTAAGTAGGGTTGTTATCAAGGTGATTTATTGACATGTGTCTCTGATGTGCACCTTTTTTAAAAGCATTGCCTATAAGGCAGCAAGCTAGCAAATCTGACCAATCTGTAAATTCAGAATGGCTAAGTCTAAATACGAAACTACATACAGAATACCTGGGTTCGGGTATTTTGGCCTCCGTTGTTATCCATCAAACTACATTATTGTGGTGGGGAAAATAAAGCAGCAACATTTGTACAAAATTGGATCAAATCAGCAAGTTCATCTCAGCGAACGATTGTGTTATCTTTTTTTTTTTCCAAACTGTACTCTCTAGCTTGTGTTTGTGTTAACAAGAGTTTTTAATCTTGAAAAGTTTATAGCTGGGACTCTGTATTAAAGAAGAGAATGTCAATAGGCCTAGGCTGCTGGGGGCCTCCCATGATGCACTGAGCACTTCCTCTTCATTCACTTCCTTTCACTCTGCATATGTTTATACACCACTTGCATTTAATCATTAGCTATTATTAACTCTGGCTCTCTCCCATAGTGTGTCTTTTGTCCTGTCTCCCTCTGCTCTTTTTCAAGGGAGACCTGGCAAAGAAGGCACACCACTACTTCCACTACTTCTCACACTTTCTGAAGGGTAGAGAAAGAACAACTCGCACAAAAAGAAATAGGTAATAAATAAAATAAAATAAATAAGAGTTACATATAATAAGCTGCTCTGATGAATAGATTATATAAAAGATGGACGTAGCCTCTGAGTCTGAAAACAGAAGCCAGTGCAAAAGTGCCTAAAACATTTGTTCTAATGGCCAGTAGGAGGTAACCCCTCTGCCCCCTCCTCCAAACCCACCACCACCATCACTGTACAGACGTCTATAGGAAAAAGATTGACTAAAAGATTGTCCTTAATGTTTTATGATCTCAGTAACTCATTTAAAGTCTTCAAGTCAGAACAACATGATGTTCAGCTTGTAAATTAATCTAAATGGTCCAATTTAGCATTGAATAAACAATAAGGCAGTTTGTGGGTATGTTTTAAGGTGTAGTTGTGTTGTGATTGAACAGTCACAATGTCCCTGCTTTTTCTGTGAAATCCACACCTGGCTTGTTGCATTTAGTTTAAAAAAAAAAAAAACAGTGGCGGTGATTAAAATGCTCAGCTTTGAGGATTCAGAAAGGTAGTCTATGAATCAACAGGTGATGTCACATAATCTTCTTATATAGAGTGTAGTGAAAAGATGACAGATGTGGAACTATACTTACGTAAGACAGACCTAAACACCTCACAGAACAACATTCCACCAGAATGGCCTAAAACTTTTAACCATAAAAGTGACAAACTGGACATTAACCATATGAAAGAAGTGCCTGCGTCCCCTCAGTTTGAAGTATGACAGAATTTTGGAAGGACAGTGCAGAACACCCAACAACAAGACTCTCAGTTGACTGCGAGACCTGCAAAGAACTAAGAAAACTAGAAGAAAAAGACACACACATGTTCGCAAAAGCTGCTGACTGCCACTGTATTTAATGTTGTGTTTTACTTTATTTGCCTTTCTATCTCGTGAGACCTAGTGATGAGGAAAGGAAGAGTGTGGTTAATGCTTAAACAGAATTAAACCAGTCTATAAGAAAGTAGGCCAGAGTTCATTCTTTGAACAAAGGTTTCATTGTAGATGTGGTGCAAATAACCTTAACCACCCCTTAGAGGCAGGGTGTGTGAGTGTGTGTGTGTGTGTGTGTGTGTGTACCAAAATACTTATGATACATACTAATGCAGATAAAAGTATGTGCACACTAAGAAAATCAGTGTCCTTACAGTACTCACAGTTTAAAAAAAATGTCCTATTTTTGCAATGGATAAAGTTAATATTCACTGAAATAAAACGTAATGCCTTCACTAAGTGTCTCACCCTGCAGTTTAGATTTAAATATCTGTTCAGCAGAAAAATAACAGTGCTCATTAGAGCTTATTTTCACGTTGTTAGGCTGTGCATTCAATGCACTCCTTCAAAAAATAGTACACAAGGATATTATATGCAGCAGTGGAAAGCTCACAAAATTAAACATGTTAGCTTAATCAAAGGAGAGATGCAGACTGCCAGCACAAAAACTGCTACAACAGGCAAACCAGAAGTACACAGAACTGTAGTTTTTATTACAGGGTATAAAAATAACATAAACAACCTACTGGCTCATCTACACACGTTACATCAGGTTATTTGTTTGACTGTTTGATTTTTCTTTTCTTTTCTTTTTTTTTTTTGTTGCCTTCCATCCGCTTCATAGTTGACCTCCCCTGCAAACCCCAGTAGACACAGTGGTCTGCTTCTGACCCAGTCTTTGTACCTCTGATCATATTAAGAGGGTGTGCAGTGGAGGAAATTGAGGGGCAGGCTGTACGCTGCTTTCCCAGTCAAAAGTTAGAAACCGTACTGGTATTTTCTGTGTCATTTCTTTCCATTGGCTGGAGAAAAACAAAATATTTGCCTTCCTTCTAGACAAGTTAAAAGTCAAATTACATCAGTTTCTCCAGCACGGTAAGATAAAGTAACAATTGCAATTCTGACATCGGTTACGATGGATCAAGGATCAACATCAGCTGTTTCCCGCCAACCTTTGTTTGCCTCACAAGCTAACATCACACAGCTGTGTCCCTCCTGCTCCATCCACCCTGCAAAGACTGCCAGACCAGCTGATATGCCTACTATGACCTGTGGCCTGCCAACCTTAAGCCTTTCTGTATAGTGTTTCCTGAAATAGCAACTCAGTGCAGGCGCACAGCACAGCAGTGGTGGTTCCAACTAAAAAATAGCCAGTCTGTGACTACAACCAGCAGACAAACAAACTTAAATTCAGCTGCCTCATACTCAAAGTTGCTGGTTCTCTGAATTAGTTTGAATTGAATCTAACAGTGGCTTTTTTAAAACTTTCTTTTTGTCATTTCCCATTAGCCTTATAATTAAAACTCACATTTTGCCAAAACCAAATAAGTGTTTTTGATTTTCTAAACTCAAGTATTCATTTATTTATCAGTTGCAACCCCGGTAATACCAGTAATTTAATGCATTATTGTTCTTGCTGTATAGGGGGCATGCTGTATAAAGACCCTTGGAAATATAATAAAACGTTTGGATCTTGTATGTGTGTTGCCTGCATGCAGAGGGTCAAAGAATCCCTAAATAATTTTATTTTAAGCCATATAAGTCAATACATTCCACTACACTGTGATCAATATGAAAATAAAATATCAATATTTCATGCTAACTGATCAAAATTTTATGTGAGGTCACTTGAATCAGTGGACCAACAGAATCATCTCAAGACTGCAGGAGACTTTCTCCTCATCATTATATACCTGCATGGTACAAAAACACAAAAGGGCAGAGGTAGCAACTAGCTGATGAACAGAGTGGAACTTTTAGCTGCCAGATATGTTTCTTAGGGATTCTTCTAGTGGAGACCAAAACAGAGCTAACAGGAGACTGAATTTTGGACTTTAAATCACCACAAATGCAGATGTGGGCAGAATACGGGTTCATCGTAAGTATATTTTAATACATTAATATATTATTTGTGTAAAGAATTTTAATTGAAAGAAAGTGGCTCTCAAATGGGAATGTGAGCATGAACATTTTTTTGCCACTGTATTAAACAGACAACAATCATGGCATGATCAAAACCTTTTTTTTTCCCCAGTACAACAAATACATTTTGTAAATCAAGACATTTTTTTCTGCTTTTTCACAGACTCCTACAATTTTAATTGAGTTTGTAAATGTTTTTACATTCCCCGCTGCTGCTGTGCCCCATTTTCCTGAAAGGTAGATGTGTCAGCATGGGGCCCCAGCGGGAGAAATATTAAAGTGATGGTAGAGCAGCAGAGGAGAAGGCTGGAAGAAGCAGCTTTCACACACATGCACACACACAGGACTGCTTGTCCATGTGCCCAGGACTATTGGGAGGGTAATGGCAGCAGATGGTCTGCAATAGCTCTCATTGTCTCAGGATGTGGCAACAGGGAGTGAGGCATGTCCTGTTTGGCCCTGGCCTTGGAGACGCTATCGCCACGTCCTGCATCAGTGTCACATTCAACCTCTTCCCCATAATTAAGGCCAGCCCCTCTGGTTCCAACTGACAGCAGAGAGCAGCTGGAGGACAGAGGAAGAGGAGGAGAGGTCAAATCCTCCAGATAAACCATTCTATGTTTCAAGCACAAACACATCCCTCAGGGCACATGAACAAGTGTTCCTATCACTATACTTGTCTCAGACTTCACAGCCTATATGCTCAGCACCTAACCCTCAAATCTGAATCAATACACTACATATTCATAACTTCAAAGTACTCATTTTCACCCTAAACCAGTGGTGTTCTGTCAGGACAAACAAGGCAAGCAGTGCTTGCCATCTTGTGGCTGCAGTTGGCTATTGTCGCTGACAGCTCCGCTTGCCTTCGCACTCATAGGAAACTGTAGCATGTCTCCATTTTACGGGTGTGTCCGTCTCCCGTTAACAATGACTTGAGCTGGGCAAGCTGAGAGGCCAGGAGCTTTTCTCTGGTGGTTTGCGCATGCGCATTGTGGACAAACTTGTGGTCTTTGACGGTAAATTGATGGGAGACCAGAGTGCGAGGCAAGCTGCCACTGGCTCTGCTGTCACCGCTCTGAGATCAGTTACGATCTGCTCTTTGTGTGGAAACGCAGCTAGCATCAGCAAGTAAACGCGCTTCAGTGACTTATCATCGTAACAAATGAGTTTTCTCTTACTAACCACCTTGGCCGATGATGGAGCATGAAAAGGTTGTTAGTAACTCCTTTAGTACATGATCAAGGAAAGCTCTGACCGGTTTAATCAAACAGGCAAGTTGAACAGGTGCAGCCTCAGCCAGCACTTTCAGATTAGCAATCGTCTTTGCTTGCCTTTCTGTAAAAGTCACCGCACGCCACTGCTCTGAACCAACATCAACCATGTTTATAGCCTGGTACAAAAACTGTTTTTGGTTTTTAAACTTAAAATTCCCTTTCCTAATAACTGTACAGTGGATGATTTTTTTTTTTATAACTCACTGGATTTTAGCTGGCTCCACAAAACCAGCATAGTCGCAGCCAAAATGCTGATCTTTCATATACAATCTTTGATTATTACCTGGTTAAAAATACCACCTCCACCACTTAAATGGCTGCAGACATTAGAGCATGTGTAGCGCCATCTTGTCCGAGTACAGAATGTGACGTCACTGAGTTGGTTGGTGGCCACTAATAGTGCATTAGTTTATGTTAGCTAACTAGTGACAGAACCAAGAACTCAGTAGAAAACAAGGAATCTAAAACTAAAAAGCAGTCTAAGGGGGGTTCACTTTTGTATTGCCCCTGGCTGCAGCAATGAGTTTTATGTTAAAACCAAGGGAAGACTGTCCACTTTCACTTTGTCTCTTAAGCACTAAGTGGTTTTCATTGTTGGCTAGCTGCACTGAAACAGGAGTTAGCCAGCTAACAGTTAGCTGTAATGATCGGGTTTATAGAGCATTTTATAAATAAGGACTGTGTGAAGGAGAGGCTGTTTGAGTCAGGTGCACTGGTGGTTCACTGGATCAACAAGCTGAAGTCTGACGCTGAAAAATTCTTTCAACCTTCGTCCAAGCTTAATCCAAAATCTCCACTTTTTTTTTTTTTTTTTAAAGTGATGATGAATTACAATGATGTGATGTGGAGGATTTTCCCCCGTTCAGTGCTCAGATTCTCCTCAAATTAAAACTTCCACAAAACCAACAAAGAATCTTCCTAAAATCAGCTTGCTTTAGCACTGGGTTAAGCTCTAAACATCTTAACTGCAACAGCTGTGACTGAATCATCAACAACAAACTGAACAATGTGACAGGAACAATGTAAGAGGAGCTCCTGTCCTCATGACAGCTCAATCAAACGTATATTTTCCTCCTGTACATTGCAGGTCTCGTTTAAGACAAGATGCTGACAACCAACTTTAGTAACACATCATCCATGCAGGATGCACCGCGTCTGTTTCTGACAACATCCATGCTTGTCATCTGATCTGCCAGCTGCAAGACGGCCCACTTCCAAAACTATACAGCAAAAGATGCATCATAATCAGTCCTGTGCAGTTGGTGCATCGAAACCCAGTAGTGACCCATGTATGTCAATAACGTGTTTAACAGATGCAGACACAGAGTTCTGACCAACACACTCATTATTACAAAATGCTGTATTTTTCACAATTTCACAACTGTCACATATTCACACATATGGATGGCATGTTGTACTGTATTAAAGGTTTATTTTACCTTGTTAAGATTTTTGCTCTGGTATTCCCAGGTCAAAAGAGTTCATTTTTGCTTGGAGGGACAAAAATTACACTTAAAGTGGTTGCTTACTCAAAAGTGGTTGCCACAACTACCTGCAATCGGTGGCCGAATGTGAAAAAAATTCAATGCACTCACCAGACAACCACCAGATTTTCCTAGTTGCAAGGAGGTTGCCACCCTATTTTTACTCTTGTATGACTGAGTCATTATTGAAACTGATTTGATAAAGTCTGCTTGAAGGGCAGGAATGTAATCTAAAATGTTCAGGAGTGATGTCAGCTAGGTTACTAGAGAAGTATCTGATGGGCTAAAGCACCAATTTTGTGCTTGATATAGGATTTCTAGAAATTAATAATAACTTTGCAACTTATTTCAGAATACAGTAACAACCCCTTCTGTTTTATGCATTAAATTCCCCATTAACGTCTCTCCCCACGTCTATAGTATCTGTTCTAGTTTATCCTGAGATGAGTGCAGTCTGCCTTCGGTCACCCACCTGTGAGCTTGCCCTCCTTTCCAACCCAATCTGCCATGATGCTATCAGCTCCTGATTCACTGTAGCCAACTCAAAACTTATAATTGATACAGAATGCTGATGCCCCGAGCAGCTGACATTCAACATAATCTGAAGGGCAGCTAGGGAAATGAGGAGCGTATAATGGAATATGCCGCCAGCACAGGAGAAGGAAGAGCCACTTGTAATGTGATCTGCTCCAGCGCTTAAATATCAAGTGCAATTAAATGCCAGTGTTGGCGGCAGAGAGACGAGCCGCATGTGTGTGTCTGGAAACAAATTTGCTCTCTATCGGTGGTGACATCCTTTATACAGTCAGCTATCATTTACGGTGTGCAAGTGAAACAGCAGGACTGCTGCTGCTGCTGCTGCTGTCCTGGCTGGAAGAAACCATGAGGACAAACTTTGAGAAAGAACATGACATTTTTTAGAAACAAACAGTGTGCAGACAGAGGTGACATTACTGTACCAAGTATTAGGTGCAGGTAGAACTGTGTAACCTTGAGCTCTCTTTAGGTGTGGCCAAGTTAAGGTTTCATCAGTAGACCCCCGTTATATTACATGTTAAAGCCGGAAACTTGTCCACATATGTGATTGAATATTCTTTCCATGTTGCATGTGTTTGGTACATTGATTCAGTCCACCTAATCAAAGGTCATTCACAGAATACCCCATGCTTTCTTGTATTTTAGGTTTCCCAAGAGTTCTGTAGCTTACCTTTAACTTATTGCTGTGTAACACTCAAGCTATACACAGTGTGGTCACCAACTGCAGTGACTCTACCCATAAAAATAAATAAATAAACATACCTAATTTAAATTTGCATGATCTCCCTTTCTCCCTTTCTTGTTCTTGTGCATCTCTGGATCACTTCCAGCCCTCCGGCTATTTTAGATCGCTCCCTGTAAATCCCAGTTTGACCACTTTCAAGTGCACTTTTTCAGTTTCACCATAGACCTCAAACTGAAATGAGCGCAATCATCTACTTTTGTGTCAAACCCGGCTTACTTAGTATACAAACTCAAAGGTGGTGCATCAGGTGTGAGCAGGAGCACGCTTGTTTTTATTTTATTTTTTATTTTTATTTCCAATCATGGGATTATCATGAATTTATCCCCTAGGGTGAGACTGTTAGCGTGGAGCTTTACTGGAATGTCCAAAGAGTCCGAGGAATGACATTGAACACAAGACGAAGTCAGTGAAGGGCTGCCGTTTTGAAACACACAGCAGGCATCTGAGAATCGAAGCAGTCAGAAGGGACTTCCATGGAGCAATCCCAAAATAGCAGCTGTGCTGGAAGCGATCCAGAGATGCACAAGGACACAACATTGGTAGGGACACCGCCATATTCAAATCTGGTATGAATTTTCATATTTCTGTACAGAAGTGCTAAACTTTGAAGACTGCAATTTTACAGTAATACAATTTTTTAATTTTCATAAATTTTTTGGTCCTCAGCAAAAACCTGAAAACCTATCCACCTCAGAAGCAGGCATATGAGTATGAGTTATAGCTCAGGAGATTAAGATCCAATGCTCAAGCAACAAAATGACATTCTTTTCAATGCTATGAATTATTAAAGTTAGTGTTGCAACTGCTTTTGTTCTGTTGCTCTTGTTTTTCTTACTCGCTAGCTGTAAACTCTCTTCTTTCAGTTGATTCTGTCCTTTCCTGTCCTTTGTCCTCAGCCCCAGCAGCGAACTCTTGTCAGCCCCAATGGGAGAGGTTGTCTCTGGGCAGGGCAGGGAACCACAGTGAGGGTACACTCAGCCGAGCACTAGGTCAGCCATTTCACACTCATCTATTTTTCACGTTCCAGAAGTTGTACACTGTAGGACCTTACCTGTGAGCAAGAGAGTTTTGAGGAAGTGCATGAATTAAGTGGTGCATGTGTGTCTGTGTGTGTATGCGGATGCGCAGGAGTGTGTCTTCGCCTGCGTGAGATCTTTTGACAAGGGCACAGAGCTCAGGCGGGCAGACAGAGATTAATGATAGGAGGTGACAACTCTTTCAATATTAAAGGGAAGGAAGTTCTGTCATTGTGTGGACAGAGGGGGGAAGGGAAAGAGAGAACCCTGCAGCAGCAGAATTGACTCTTTACGGTTTTACTCCCTGAGATGCTGTGATTAATAACATTACCACCCTACTGTCATTATCAATTCAATAACGACTGGATTAACTTTCAAATTGAAATTCTTGCCACTGTAAATACCTAGTCTTTTACCTCTAAATATCACAAAAGGCAGGATTAGGTCTGTCTTGTAACAGAATCTGGACATCCTTATGTCAGCTCTTGGCTAGAGACAAACAAACAAAAAAAAAATCTCAGTTCAAATGAAATGACATAATGAAAATGCTGCAAATACACAAGTGCCTTAGTCATGTGGAAATTTGTGGAAAACACCTTACAATGTTTGTGAGCCACTTACTATTCACTAGTGAATTAAATTAGGGATTTTGTGTGCCTCTGAAACTTCAAGATTCAACATACAAGATTCATTTTGTCATGCAATGCAAGACTTTCACTTTGCATCATGGGAAATGTAACCAGCAAACACACTGGTGAGTTCTCCTGGCAAATAATATGGCTGACATCTAACATTAAACACCTCTGGTAAACACAGTCCTTTCACTTTGAATGTTGTTGAGCATCAATTATTAGTTAAGCAAAAATAGAACCGCCCCACCTCCCACTGGATTTCTGTGTTCTGGACATGTAGAAAAAGCTCAGCTCATCCAGTGCAATAGCATGATCTTTTTTTCTACTTTAACCATTTTCATTGATGTGTATAACATGTATGTATGTATTTATACTGCATTTCTTTACACCACATAATGAACTGTGCAGAAGTCTTTAGCCACCTTGCTTGTCTTTATATTTTGCTAGGAAAATGGGAAATAGGTGCAGCTATTTATTAAAACACGTTCAAATAGAAAACAGAGTTTATACAATTCTAATGAACTTCAAAGGTGGTATGACCACCTTTATTCTTCAACACAGCCTGAACTCTCTTATTCAAGCTTTCTTGTAATTTCTTTAAGTAGTCTTCAGGAATAGTTCTCCAGGCTTCTTGAAAAACATCGCAAAGCTCTTCTTTGGATGTTGGCTGCCTTTTGTCCCTGTCAAGATGATCCCACACTGCTTCAATAATGTTGAGGTCTGGGCTCTGGGGAAGTCAATGACTGATAGTGTCCTATTGTCTGTTTTTCTATCTATGTATGCTTTTACTGCATTGGCAGTGTGTTTGGGATCATTGTTATGCTGAAAAATGAGGCCATTGCCAATCAGACACTTTCCAGATGGTATTACATGGTGGATCAAAATCCATACTTTTCTGTGCTCATAATTCCATCAATTTTGGCAAGATCTCCAAAACCACTGACTGAAATGCAGCCCCAAACCATGACAGAGCCTTCACCGTGTTTGTAGACACTCACTGTTGTACCTCTCTCCTGACCTCCTCTGTACATATTTATGTTTTGAACCATAAAGTTCAAATATGGATTCATCACTCCATAAGATCAGTTGGCACTGATTTTCAGTCCAGTTCTTGTGTAACTTGGCATACCTCAA
Source organism: Paratilapia polleni (assembly GCA_015106735.1). Lineage (NCBI taxonomy): Eukaryota > Metazoa > Chordata > Actinopteri > Cichliformes > Cichlidae > Paratilapia > Paratilapia polleni. Next base: position 12,766 of record VUQI01003668.1, on the reverse strand, counting down.
CCTTTTCTCCCTGTTTCCCTTCCTTAAGAATGGCTTCCTGACAGCCACCCTTCCACTGAGACCATTTCTGATGAGGGTTCAGTGTACAGTAGATGGATCAACTGAAGGGCCAGATGCATCTCTCAGGTCCTGTGTCAGGTCTTTGCTGGATTCTTTTCCTATTTTTTAAAGACATGACTTTCAGATACTGTTCATCTGCAGTAGATAGTTTTTATTTAGGCCTGCCACTTCTTCTTTCATCCTCCACTTGTCCAGTTTCCTCAAATTTTTTTAGGACACACTGCACACCATGCTGAGATATAAGTTTTTGGCTAATAGCTCTTTGGGAATCACCTTCGTGGTGCAAAAATACTATTTTATGCCTGTCAAACTGTGTTACCTTTGGCATTTTTCATAGATTCAACTAAAGAAATTGGAACAAATCGTGAGTTTTTGTGACAGTGCCTAAAGATACAGTTTAAAGTTGGTTCTTTGCTACTTTGTCTGATATGTGTAGCCACAACAGTGGTTCATCCCTTGAGTTAGGTTCCTGTTTTATGCTTGAATCAGGTCAGTGTTGAGTGACTTAACAAACAAAAAAAAACATTCCTCTGAAAATTGTCAGGTTTAAGGACTGGACTAAAAAAGCAGCCAATGTCCAAAGAAAAACTGAAACTACTGCTCAAGACCACTTTAAAAAGTTACAACAAAGTCTGGCTACTTGGAAGCAAAATATAAAGAAATAAGGGGTGGCTCATGACTTTTGCACAGAGCTGTATGTACTATAAAAATTGTGAATGTTGTTTAAAAAAGTGGTGGAGACTTTTTTTTTCCTCATTGAATTGTGTTTTCTCCCCCTTAAATTGCAGTTTGTGAATCTCTTCCACTTGCTTTTCCTTAATCAATCCATGCGATTCACTTACACTCTCTTGTAATGCCATCTTTCAATCTTTTTTGCTGATCTACGTACATTAAATCACTTATAATAGTTTACATCCCCTGTCTTGACATATTTCATGTTTCTTATTTCTGAAACTGAACGATGATGGTCCCATTTCAATTCAGTTTGATCTTAGAACTTCAGCAATCTTCCCAGAGGAGAAAAGTAACACTATAGGCTGAATATGACGTTTGTCAAGCAGCACAGCTGCGAAGAAGGGACTCAGATCACTCTGTTGTTAAAAATTCATATAAATGATCCCTTTGATAACTTTCAGGTAAAATGCAAGCTGTTAAATTAAAAACTTCCTACATGACACAAACACCTCCTTCCCAAGCTGTGCTTGATCAGAAAAAGAATAGGATAGCGTTTTGACATCCATCACCACAAACCTACCAAAAGCTTCTAATCACAGCCAGTGTTGCTTGTCAGAAAAGACTTTCACTGCAAATGATTAAAGTCTCTGGTATCCCTATAAAGAACATGTTTTTTCACATAATTCACACAATCCTTCAGTTTCACATACTGCTACTTGGATGTATTCACCAGTAAAACTGGCACCAAATTACAAATATACATTGAAAGCCAAAATTTATAGCATATACAGTTGATAATACTTCTGAAAGTGCCACAATGGTAAAGAAAAATTATACTGAAAGTGTTTTTGCTTTGAAATGTCGACGTAAATGAGGTGGTTTGAGCTAGAGTTCAGCTGAACTGCAACACAGTCTATATGCAGTCAGAGGGGGATCTGTATCACCACTGGAAATCCAAATCATCACAGGTATTTTTGCATTGTTTGCCAAGCAACAGGGGGTAAAATTATGAATATTTAATGCAAAGAATACGATTTTTCCCGGTAGAGTAGTCCATGGGGCACTGATGTTAGAGTTATTTGTGGCCCACATGGGAGGCTGTGCTCCCTTTAGTTGCAATCATGTGGAGCAGCCTGGTTGTACATTGTTCTGTTCTTCCCGCACACATCAATCTGGGTGCCAACGTCGTTTCCTGGCAACAGGGGTAAACAGTGGCATTTACTGACAAAAGGATGCAGTGGCCCCTCAATTCAATAGTAGCAATAAGGACCTCTTCGAGCTGACTGGGGTGGGGGTGGAGGGTCCAGTGGTGGGGGTGCAGTCAACCAAGACTAGAAACTGCCAACAATTTACAGCCCAGCAAAGAGCTCCAATGTCCGGAATCTGCCATATGACAGTTTTAGTGAATAGAAATCTATGGGAGATTTATGTATTGACAAAAATGGCAGTGAAACCTCTCCCCCTCAGTGAGCCAGTCTTTTACAACAGCCAACCAGGAAACATATAAGCCACTTCTGTTATTGCACAGATGCATGCTCACAGTTGAGGTTCACAACAGTTTCAACTGTTGTGTGGTGGCAGGCGCATCTTCTTGATACTGTAGTTAAGACTTTCTTAGCCTGATGTACCCATAACATGACGTAGCATTACGTTTAATCAAGTACGCTGGTGGGGTGAGTGTGAGACATTCTGGTTTGAGCTGTGAACCAACGCACATGCACAGCAGGAATATGACTTGGCAGGAACAAAGGCTTTTTAAAACCTTACTTCGATGCAAATTCACCTAACTTTAAACATGTTTTATGGCATCTTCTGGTGATTCTATACATGCAGTTTGGTATCACTATCACCACTGAAATGAAAGTTATAGCTTTCTTCCCACTCTTTAACTCAGAATGTGGTCATTTCAATCTGAAATATCTGCCTACGATTGCTGCTGAGTGATGAGACTTGCCTCTATAAAGCCTTTGTTCATAGATAGAAAGGAAATTAAACTTGATTCTTCTGCAGAGCTTGAATGTGCAGTCTTCCACATTATATTTTGTTTCAATAAGCTGTGTGGAAACGGGCTAGTGGGAAAGCTGTAAGCTAATCAAATCAATATGGGTAATGCCCTGGAGACAATAAATAAAGCAAAGTTTCAGCCAGTATTAATTCTGTTATAAGTTGAGCTACTGATAATTTTTTAAATTATTAATTATAATTGATTGATGCCAAATGCGCACCGCACGTTTTTGTTTGTTGTGCTTGTTTTGTCTGATCAATGGCACAAAGTGGCTCCATTCCCAATGACATAAAGCAAACAAACACAAAAAGCAAATCATTCCATTTAACAAGCAGAGAGCCAGTGAATGAGTCATCTCTGCTCGTTAAAAGACAAATTGTGAATCCATTTTATTCAAATGAATGACGTATCTGCCCATTAATTAATTAACTGATCAATCATTTGACCATTTAAATGAGCCCGGCAAATTTGATTTACTATTTCATGATGGTTTTGAGCTGTATAAGAAGAAATTTTGGCCGAAGCAAGGTGATAGATGATGGATCAAGTGGTCACCACAGTCAAAAGGGATCATTATTTGGACTCTAAAAATAAGCAGATCTTTGCATTTGGTGTAAATATAACTGGTGTAAAAATGACAAACTTGGTCTGATAGTGGTGTGGCTCAAGAGATATCAGCAAAACAAAACAAGAAAACAACATGAGTTATCCTCTGAGGTCCATCAACTGCAGCTGTTTTCTACAATCTGGTGCAGGTTTTGTAGCCAGTAGTCATCAAAATATCTTAGACCTAAATGTTGTTCATAGTGATCAACCCACTCACAGAAAGGTCTTCTGTCTCTTGCATAGAAGGGCAAAATACTTTTATACAGGTACTGTAAATTCCCATTAGTGCTTCTGCCATTGCCCTTGCACCTGCCCTTGTCCACGAAATAATTCCTGGCAGACTTATTTCAATCCTCAGGAGTTCAGAGCCCTCTCTTATCCATACATGGCACACAGAGTTGTTGCTCAACACTCCAGAGTGACATCCCCTTCTTCACTTCAAGGTCACCTGCGGGTGGGATACAGTATCAGGCAGATTTCAGCATAAAACTAGAACCTGCTTTTCTCAGGATGATTTCAGTTCGGCAGTCCATTCACACTTCATCTACTGCATGCACGTGTGTGTGTGTGTGTGTGGTCTCCATCACTGTGATGTCATGATGAATGGGTGGCCAACAAAGCAGAGAAGAGACAGGGAGAAAGAAGGGGAGAGGAAAAGTGATCTGTCCTATGTCTTTTTATCGCTCTATTTCATCATGGAAATCACCTCATTTACTCTGAGCACTTCTCCATTCATCTCTTATTGTCATGGGCAAAACCCATTTTGTATGTGCACCAGTGGTGTGTGTATGTATAAGTGTGTGTGTCTGTCTGAGAGACTCAGAGGAACAGGGGAGAAAATAAAAAAAGCAGCAAGCTTAATGCATGCAGTTGCGTTTGTATGGGAGCAGCTGCATTAATGAACTGAACAATCAGCCGTTCAGATTAGCCAATAAACCTCAGATTCAAGATTTGCAACATTCATTTTAACTCAAGACTGTATAATGAAATATCACACCTTTCAGTTCATTTATGCTACTCACAAAAACAACAAAGAAAAAATATGTATCAATTATTAAATAACTAGTTAGGTCATAAAAATAAAGCTATTATTTGTGGTGAAGCGTGAGGGGTTTTTGAGATGGGATCGGTGTGAACAGGCCGAGGGTGGGGTGGGTTTTATCTTTTACCATCCTTTGGGCTCTGCACAAACTCTTTGTAAGACTGTACTTCCTAAGTTTCCTTAAAAAGTAGTCTTTTCTGAGCTTTCCTTACCATGGTGGAGAGGTGTGATGACCACGACTGGTTCTCTGTGATAATGATTCTCAGAAACCTCAAACTGTTCACCTGCTACACCTTAGCTCAACTTATGTAAATACAGGGTTTTTTTTTGCCTCCTATATAAAAAAAAGGGCTTCTTAGTTTTATTGATGTTTAGCTCTCTGTCAATTATTGTTTGTAATCCTGCCAATAATGTTGGTGTTATCCATAAGCTTCACAATAGAGTTTTCTCTGCATCTAGGGGTGCAGTCATTGATGGGGGGGGGAGCGCACAACCCCGGGGAACTCAAGTGTTGAACACTAGAGTGGAGGAGATGTGACTGCCAATCTGAACTGTCTAAGGGTCTGTGTGTGACAAAGTCCAATATCCAAATGCAGAGTGTGGTACTCAAGCCCAGAGTGCTATGTTTGCCAATCAGTTTCATGGAGGATATTACACTGAATGCTGAGATGAAATCAGCCAGGCATGTGGCACGGCATGGCATGCCAAAAAGCAGGACTAAATTTGCTCTCTCCCAGTTTGGGTACGTTGGTAAGAACTAAATCATGAAGCCTGTGGATACTTACTATATAAATAAGTCACTGCTAGTTCCTATCAATTTTAAATATGTTTAGGTTTCAATGCTGAAATTAGGACCATAAACATCACATGAGCTGGGGGGGGCTGGCTGAAAAACATGTTGTTTTTTTAAATGTTCTTCCTTTCTCTAGCAAATTACAGTCAATTTTGCCCTAACCTCTCATTCAACTTTCTTTCCAGCCAACAGTTCCTTGAAAATTGCAGGGTTAATTAACCTGCTGCATTTAGACAGTTGCTCTTGATGATGTGGCTCTAATCATAGCCTATTTATTATCCAGTGTGTTGTCCAATATCTGCTCGTTTCTGACTGTCCAAAAATAAAAGTGCATTTTGGTGAGAATGTGTGTGGTATTTGGTCTCCGTAGACCTTCGTAATCTTATCTTAAAGTCCACTTTGAATTTACCAGCTGTGATTCCAGTTCAGTATAAGCATGGATGCTAGAGTTCGGACAGAGGCATCTACCAAACCACTAAAAATGTAAATGTAGTAACAGACACTGGAACACTGCAACAATGTAAATTTGGATATCGTACCAAAACAGGTTGCTATGGATACAGCTGTGCAGCATTGTAAGCATGGATGCTATATATGGCTGCAGAAAAACTGTTTGAAATTGAACTTCGAGAAGATGAATTAAGACCCTTGTGTAAATCTCTGTGCTTGATGAATGTGGTTGCATATGTTACATATGTTGAATAATGCTGTTCTCTTGCATAATGGGAGGAAAAAAAAACTGACAAAAAACAAACACACGCAGATGTTGTTTTTAGCTGAGTTTTGAAAGATGCAATACTTTTTCAGGACAGAGGGTTTTAGCTTCATATGCTGGGAATCTAATCAGTGCCTTGCTGTTTCCATTCCAAGTCGAGCTAGGGGTCCTGGACTAGGGAGGCTGCATGAGCTGGTTAATGACATGAATACAATTAATAATACAAAACAAACCCTATGTGGGTCTAAACAGAAACGTTCCAGTGTGCCGGTGCCTTCGGTGAATAGCAGGAGAGCAGCAGCATGGTTTATAGAGTAATCCAACATGACAGCATTCACCTCGGATGATAGAGAATGGAAGACAACTATCAAAATGCTTATAAATATCTTATATAGCCACCGAGGAGCACAGGAGCAGGGGGAGGAGGGAAGACGGGTGAGGAGGCTTTCAGATGTGCTCCAGCTCCTGCTGCAGAGGCAAATATCACGCTACGCCCAAGGAAGACTACGTTTATCAGAGTGTTTACTGCATGTGCCGTTACATGTGTGTGTATGTAGCACAGCACAAGGTTACAGTAAGCGATGAAAGTGGCAGATTTAAGAAAGCAGCTGGTGGAGGAAAAGTGTTTGCGCCTTGACAGCAGCACGGCCACATAAATAGGGATCAGGAATTTCAACGCACGGTCTCATGTTTGTTTGCATATTTTAGTGTGTATAAGTGACCACATTCTACACTGCAGCAGGATGTGAGCTGTAGACAGTGAGAAAATAATAAAACTTAAAAGTAGCTGAACAGCTCGGGAGCTAAATCCCTTTACCTCCTGGCACGGAAAAGTACCACAGCTAAATTCTTTTTTTTTTTTTTTTTTTTTTTGTGAGTTGTAATA
>VUQI01003667.1:16897-28931 GCA_015106735.1 Paratilapia polleni | reverse complement strand
AACAGCTTTACAAATGCTGTTCATGCTGTTGATTGTCCCACAAAATGAAAGGAAGGCCAGGTCATTACTGTGGTGTCTCGCTAACTCCAAGCTAGCCCCTTCATGGTTAGCATAGATTTAGCCATGCTAGCCATTGGCATGGAGCTAACATTAGCTGGAAACTCAATGCTTTCCTTTCATTTCATTTCATTAGCAAACAGGATACACAACATTTTTTTAACTGTTAAACTTAAACTCAGCTCTATCTAGAATCCCCTAGCTACTCACTACAGTAGCTACATCACTCCATCAGTATGCACTTCTACAGCGGCTGTGGCTACATGCTTGTAATGTTACTGCTCACAAACTTGCAAAACAGCTGCAGCAAATTCTTTATAAATATAAACCAAATCTCTAAAAAAGCAAACATCCCAAAAACATGACCTTAGATGAGTGTCAACAATCATATCCCCCACACTACATTAGCTTAACTGTTAAGACACTGGTGGTACTGCCACTCCAGACCACAGTAAAGTTTCCAAAGCGAGAGAAAAAAATGGAGGACAGTTCAGTCGGTTTCCCTCCAGAACGCCTTTCCAGGGGGCGGAGCTTCAGGAGAAAACATGACTGCTTTGTTTGATTTCAACATGACTCATTCTAATAGATCGAACATCCTTCAAGAATATGTGAAGAGTACAAGACTAAATTATGTTTAGATGATTTTAAATTAGTAATTTAAATTAAATTTAAATTAGTCATGTTGGATATATGAAGTCTAGATATGCAAAATGATTGCCTTTTTTTCAGTGCATGGCAATGAAAACAACAGCAGAGAAGCATCTTAGTTTCGCTCATTGGAGAAGTGAAGAAACAGAAATATCTTTCCCCAGGTCTGGCATAATGAACAAATACTACTAAATGGAAAAAAAAAAAATAAGGGAGGCTTTTAGATGTTAAAAAAAGGTGTAGTTGGACTACGACTGACCTTCAGTTCACACAAGAAAAGCCCATCATTAAGCTATTTATAGCACCTGCAAGTACAAAAGAAACATTAAATTTGTTAGACAAAAAAATTACTACAGTTTGGTGTGTGAATGGTAAATTGTACATATTTATATAGGTTTGTGTGCACTGATAGAAAAAAATATATTCATAAGAGTCAAGCTCTGTGAAATAGACATGTTTCTCTCCTTATTTTTCATTTACACGTCATCATATCAGGCTTGTTTTGCTAGCAAAAAAAAAAACAGAAAACAAAAAAAAAACATGTACGCTGAAGGGTAAGCATGATTTCTTTTTGTGTGTGAAGACATCATTTGCATGCCTGTCTGAAATGTTACACCCAGGCTACGCGGGAGAGCCTAATCTTGGTCACCAGTTATAGTTTTTAAAATGTAAATTAGATTGCAGTTACATTATAATCCTGTATTTTTCTAGAGTAAATAGTATTTGCCACGTGAGCAGAGACCTTTCCCTGAAAAAGAACAGATTAAGCACAATAGAAGAACCCTGTGTAGAAGCTTTTTTTTTTTAGCAGTGCAGTGACTGATCAGAGGTGGTAAAGATGAATAAATAGAAGGATATCATGACCTGAATGTAGGGCAGTGCAGGGAGGGGACGAAAATAAAAGCCTAAATCTGACAACTAAGCTGTAGTTTCCTCTTGAAAATGATGGTGCAGCTGCACGCAAATGAAAACACTGAGGCTGCCAACCACATTCTTAAACTTTCAAGGTGATACCTGATTCTTTGTATCAGCAGGAAACTGTTGCCAAGGGAACAGAATTACTTGACTGTTGATAAAGAATGTCAGGCAATCAAGAGGGAGCTGGAGGCACTGAAGCACACTCTGATAGGGCAGCGGCACCTCCACCTCTTCTCTGAACAAGGATGTGGGAAACCTGACAGTCCATCGGCTTTTCTACAGATGCTGGTCAGATTCACTGTGATCAGCGCTGTACCACTGTTGTAGTCTAAATGTCTATACCCGAGCACAACTCCTGCAGCAGACGCAATGTAAAGCAAATGCATTCATAATGACAGTCATTACCTGACAAAAATAGACCTTGGAAGGTCACCTGCAAGGCAGAGCCAGTTTTACAGAATAATACAGCTAACAAATGTCACTGTGCTGTTCTCAGAAGATTTCGGCTGGATAGTCAGTTAAACCAGACATCTATAGGTTGACATTTACCCCTTTTTACAGTGTGTAGTTGGTTATACAGTTTCAGGGGAGGCTGTCAAATCTGCACACACAAGCCTCTTGTCTTTATGTAACATATCTAATTTAATGCTACTTGTTTTAAGTGGACGCTCCCCCGTCCACCCAGTGCTCAAGTGAATGTAATCTAGCTGAGAAATATCTTTCCAAGCTCTGTTTTAGAGGCAGTTATATTTTTACTTTCCCGCTATACTGCACTCCAGGGGCTAGATGTATAAACAATGTGTAAGCACAAAAACCATGCTTACGCTATATCCCACATATCACTTGGTATTTATAAAAGCACATCTTATGCTAAGGTTAAAACCATCTGTAAACATGGTTTTCTAGACCTGCTGCAGGTTGTTTAAGGTAGAAATCCAATAGATGTAACCTTTTACTATTACTATAATATATATATACAGTAATTTGTGAAATGTCAACCAAAGGCACATTTTTGAAATTTAATTTGAAAATTTAATTTGAAATTTAATTTTAAATGTTATCATTCCTTTTGTTTAAAATTTTATTCAAGTTGTCACTTCCCGTTGTTAATGCTGTTTTTCTACTTTGTAAACTCTGCTTAAATGTAATAACTATAAATTCAGTTAGGACCATAACTATTTGGACAGTGACACAATTTTTGTAATTTTGTCTCTGGACATGGACATCACCAAATGCTAAGTTTCCTCTCTTGAGATGCTCTGCTAGGCTTTTACTGCAGCTGCCTTCAGTTGCTGCTTGATTGTGGGTCTTTCTGCATTCAGTTTTGTATTTGATAACTGAAAAGCATCCTCTGTTGGGTTGAGATCAGGTGACTGACTCGACCACTAAAGACCACTAAAGAATATAGTTCTTTGCCTTGAGAAACTCTTGGGTTGCTTTTGCAGTATGCCCCAGAAACTTAATTCTGTTCATCTGGATGCAGCGTTTTCAGTGGGAGAAACATTTCATCACTCATCCAAGTGACTTCTTCAGTCCGGCTGACTGCAGAATTAGCCCCAACCTTATAAACAGCACAGTTGCATAACAACTGAAACTAGCACCATTGCCTAACAATGAGCCATGAGCTCAGTTTCATGATCGTTAATATGCAAATAACCATTGATCAATGGCCATTGAAAAACACCGTCCAGATGAACAGAATCAACTTTCTGGGATTTCCTTACCTGGATTATTGAGCATGCATCAAGGCTTTTGCAGTATGCTTTGGGTCATTATCCATTTGCACTGTGAAGCATCCTCCGATCTGTTTTGCAGCATTTGGCTGAATCTGAGCAGAGTATAGCCCTGTACACTTCAGAATTCATCAATAAACACCAGTAAACAAGTTTCACTTCCAGTCATGCCCTCTGTGGTCTTTCAAGCATTTTTTGCTGGTCAGTGCATTCCTTCTTTTTGAAAATGTTTTAAGGGTGTTGATTTGGCCACTCTTAAAGCTTTTGCTCTTTATTAAGTTGTTTTTTTCCCCCCCAGTGAACAACTACAAAATGCAATTTCAACATTTGGAATCAACTCCAGAGCTTCTATCAGCTTTATTTCTCATAGAATAACATGGGAACAGGCCTCACCTGGCCATGAAACTGTTTGTCAGTCAACTTACATTTGAGCCTCTGAAACTGGGGGACTATGTATGAAAATGTCTGTAATTCCTAAACAGTTCATGCAAACTTTTGTAAAACCCCTTGAATTGAATTGAAATCTGCACTTCAACTGCATCTTGATTGTTTGATTTAAAATCCACTGTGGTGGTGTGCAGAGGCAAAAATTGTGTCATTGTTCAAAAACTTATGGACCTAACTGTAAATTGTTAAATCATCTGGATTTTAATTATGGTGATGATTGAAGTATCAATAATAATGAAAGGTCTCATTGGGAGGTTCAGTCTGTGCTAGGTAATGTGCTGTGTTGTACATTTTCATGAATGAATGTGTGAAAAGTGATTTATTATTTTAATAATAGCTAAAATTATTTAATTTTCAGCTAAGAGGTCAATTGATTCAATATTATTTATTTACATTCTAATTTGTATACAGAGTACACACATTGCATTACCAGTTTTGTCTCTTTTATCCTGTAAAAAATTGTATTCTTGTTCAGATGAAGAAAGCTTTTCACTGCAGAAGTTCATTTAAATGGTAACATCCAGTTTCAGTCACAGACCAGCCTCTAAAGAGTATCAATAAATAAACCAGTGTACATGTGGGATTTCAAGTTATAAGAAATGATGCACTTATTATGCCTTGAAAGATACTATCAGATTGATGAAAATGCTGAAGAGGTTCACTTATTATAGATAAATTGGATTTACTGCCAATACTCAGTAACTGGGATATACTGATCTGAAAAAGACCCCTCCTTCCTTTTTTTTTCTTTGAGTGTTTTTTCTAAGGTCTGAAAAGTGATGGAAGCAGAGAGTGTTTGAGAGCTAACTGCATACTCATCTGAATCATGCTCAGTTCATAAAACTCCAAGCTGCAAATTGGAAGTAATTATGCTCCACTTACCACAGAATCACCTCTCTGAAGACTCTTACAAGCTAAAATGTTTGAATAACATCTGAAGACATTTTATTTCCATTTTGTTTATATAATTTAAATAACTAACCAAAATGATAACGTTATATTCAGTGAATGCTCTGCAAACAACCCCACTCTCTTGTGCAGTCCTTGGATAACATGAAAGCAACAGTTTAGGTAATACTGGAAACTTGGAAAAAGAACAACTCAAGGATATTTGGCTCGTCTTTGCAGGGAATTCATTGACAGTATGATGCAGTGCCATATTTCTAAGATTCTTGGCAGTACTGATGCAGAAATATCTGTGTCTAAGAGAAAACACTGCCAATGTACCACCAATTCAGAAACTGCCAAATTAATAACCTTGACTATGTTACAGTTGCTCAGATTTGGATTCACACAGAGCTTAGTTAGGATCAATTAAATTAAGGTGTATAACTACACAGGTATTGAATGACTGAAACTAATATATTCTCTGAGGTGTAGTTGGGGATTTTTGATAATTTTACAATAGATCCTGTTTAAGTCTGCTGCCATCTCTGGGTTAAAAACTGCTGTTTTTAACATGCAAAGTCTGCCTTGTGGGAATACACAGACATAAGGGACATTGTTACAGCATACACTTAATCACCAAAAATGAGCACACACCTTCCTTTGAACATCTCTTTCAAAAACATTGGGCAATAACATGGCCCTACAACAGTCTTCACTCCTCTGGGAATGCTTTCCACTACATTGCAGAGATTTGCTCTCATCCAGACACAAAAGAATTTGTGAAGTCAGCCACTGATGTGGCTCACAGTTGCTTTTTCAGTAAAAGGAAAAAAAAATTCATGTCACAATTCTTCCAGAAGGTCATGGAGGGGGTTGAGATCAGGGTCTAGTTCCACCACATTAAACATGGGACAGCATAACTTTGCAAAACTTCCTTTGTGTATAGGGTATTATAACTTTGAAAGTGAAAAGGGCCTATTCCCAACGACACAAAGCTGGAAACACACTTTTGCCTTAAGCTACATGCAGTCACACAAGGGAAAACAGTGGCTGGAGACCGCAGCACAACCAAAACCAATCTCGTTACCTTTGAAATGGTTGCTGAGGACCAGGTCTGCAACCATTTGCAGTCAGCGTCAAGGCAATGATAAAACACAGTAAGATGGAGTCAGTCTGCTATCAGTTTGCGACTGAATGGGGTCAAGTTACATGCAATCTGTTTGTGATAATACGGCAATTAACTGTGATAAATCTGCAAAAATTGCAAATCTGTTGTTGTCTATTTACACAGAAATTCCCATTGAACAGAAATTCACATTAACTACTTACATTCAGAATCCACCTCATAGATCTGAAACAGAAATTCTTCCACAAAGAGTGATGTAGTTGCTGCAGAATGGCAATTTAACTGCATAATGACACAGACGATCAGCAACCTTTCATTTATATAGGAATATAACCAGAATACAATCAGTTGCCAACCAGTTGAGTCAAGTCCCCTATTGCAAAGAGCATTGGAGATGAGTTGCGTTCATTGGTGCAGACTGACTCAGATTGGCTGCAACGTGCTGGCAATCTGTCTGCATTTATAGATTAGATGGCAATGATTTGCAAACCTTCATCAGTCTGTCTGAGAGTGATTGCAGTCAGTCCAAGTTGGACCTCGAGACATGTTGCCTCCCACCAGACGACCCTGCGATCAAAAGTTGGTTGCTGCAAATATTTGCAATTGGTCTCCGCCAGCAAAAAAATTAAATGCAATCACTGGGAAACCACCGATTTTTCATAGTTGCAAGGAGGTTGCTGTCCTATTTTTACTGTAGCGTGAATGAGACATAACAGATTCTTATAAGAGTCTTAATTGGGATTTCCCAAAAAGGCCCTAATCCAAATCCTGAGCAATATCCCAAGACCAGCTGTCTATATACTTTTGACCATATTATGTAATAAGTTATGGTACCAAAACAGGAAAAAAAAAAAAGTAATAGGAAGTACACATTTTCTGTCTGTTTAACTTTTACTTTTAAATATACATGTACAACTTACTCTGTTAATCGTACCAGAAGAATGTTTTTCAGCTACAGTGTTGATGATACAGTATTTTCATTTTAAATCCACATTAAGCATTTAAATAAGAAGATCTTTTTACCCACATCTTGGCATTTCTTTCAGGTTCCTTGGCTGTTATTTACTTCCAAACAAAGATTCATGTGTAGGCAGATGAAGTATTAATTTTCTATCATCTTGCCCTTCTAGATGTGTCCCATTTTGTTTATTTGCCCACTTTCACTTCCAAGTGCTTTGACTGGTTTGTTTGACAGTTGAATTAAATATAGTTTCACAAATGTTGCCAATTACAAGTCAGAATAATGCAGGATGTTTTTCTATGTCCGTTAATTTTAGTAAAGATTAGCCACTTTGGTTTGAAAAGTTGTCTGTTTCAGTCAGGGTTAGTCACCTCCTTTCTAAGGAGCAGTGAGCACTAAATATCATATCCCATTGCACTAGTTTCAATTTTTGCTATTTATTTTCATACTTAATTTTATTTTTTTTACCCCTCCAGGGGCTTCACATAAAAATTTAATGTTTCTTCTCATAGTGATTCAGAGGAAAACCTGTCAAAACAACTGGCTCCTTCTGTGTGTTAACTTGGCACAGCTGCTTAGCATTGTCTCTGACTGTACTGTAGCAAATGCTTTTCAGCTGTGAATGTAAAAGAGAAACAGAAAATTGAATGTTCCAAAGGTGTTCACACTTTCCAACCTGCATTACAACATATTTTCAGTCAGTATCACAATAATATGGTGCAGGATGGAGATGCTTCCCACCGCTTCTAAGTTAAGCTAGCTCTCTCAAAGTGCTACTGTCAAATTTAATGAACAAAGAGTTATATTCTTCTCACCAACACACAAAAGAAGCAAACAATAAATATTGAACTATTCCTTTAACACCAACTATGGTCCAGTTTAGAAACCAAGCATTATGCTATTTAAGATGATGCTAACTCATGGCACGCCATGAACATTCTCAGCTTTCTCTGCTGTCATACACTGGAGTACTGTGAGTACAGGTTGGTCAGTGACTAAATGAGATAGCAATTCAGAAATTGTATTGAATTTGACATTTCAAATTTCACGTTTCATTCACATTACCCATTGCCACTGAACAAATGGAAAAATCACTTAATGCGAGGGGTTGAGAATGATGAGTAGTCTGAATCGAACATTGACGATTTACACCCTACCTGCCTTTCCAATGACTCTAATCTTGGCTGCTCTCCAGTAACTGGTCCTAATCACTCACTAACTCTGAAACTCTGTGGCTCGCTCAGTTCTGCTTGATGTGGAAGTGGCTGCTGCCAAGAGTCTTCCATGTTTCCAAGACTGCCTGAACAAGTTGGTTCGAAAAAAGGGATGGATTTGTAATTGTTGCAGAGTCACAGAAAAAGTTTGTTTGATCCAGACATTCACACAACTGAATTTCTCAAACTAAACAAAGTGATATTGAAAGATATTACTTTGTCTGACAACAAATTTGTGCTGTACAGTACTGCGTAAACATCTTGAGCCACCCCTCATTTCTTTGTATTTTGCTTCAAAGGAGCCAGGCTTTCTTGTATTTTTTAAAGTGGTCTTGAGCAAGAGCTCTCCAGGCTTTCTGAAGGACGTTGGCCTCTTTTTCACTCATTTTCAGTCCGGTCCTTGTACCTGACCATTTTCAGAGGAATTTTTTGTTATTGTTGGTGGTTAAGCTACTTAACCGTAACCTATGAATCATTCAAGCATAAAAAAGGCACCTAATATAAGAGATGAACCAGTGTTTTCTCTACACATAACAGAGTTAAACTTTGCAAAAAAAACTATTTTAAATTTTATCTTGAGGCATTTTGTTACTAGCAGCCTGTCACAAAAACTACATAATTTGTTTCCATTTCTTTAGTTGAATCTATGAAAAATGCCAAACATTACAGTTTGACGGGCATAAAATAGTCATATCTGACATATGACTAAAATGACATATCTCAAAATGGTGTGCAGTGTGTCCTTAAAAATTTTGAGGAAACTGGACAAGTGGAGGACAAAAGAGGAAGTGACAGGCCTAAAAAAGCCCCCAAAAACTATCTAGAGCAGATGAACAGTATGAAAGTCACATACATAAGAAATAGAAAAAATATCCAGCAAAGACCTGACACGGGACCTGAGAGATGCACCTGGCTCTTCAGTTGATCCATTTGCTGTTCACCAAAGCCTCATCAGAAATGGTCTCAGTGGAAGGATTGCTGTCAAGAAGCCATTCTTAAGAAAGGGAAACAGGGAGAAAAGGCTGAGGTATGCCAAATTACACAAGAACAGGACTGACAGATTTGAAATTTTTGGTTCAAATTGTCATCAATATCTACAGAGGAGGTCAGGAGAGAGGTACAACAGTGAGTGTCTACAGCCATCTGTAAAACACAGTGGAGGTTCTGTCATGGTTTGGGGCTGGGCAGTGGTGTTGGAGATCTTGTCAAAATTGATGGAACTATGAACACAGAAAAGTACCATCAGATTTTGAGCCACCATGCAATACCATCTGGAAAGTGCCTGATTGGCAATGGCTTAATTTTTCTGCATGACAGTGATCCCAAACACACTGCCAATGCAGTAAAAGCATACCTGGATAGAAAAACACACAATGGAACACTATCAGTCATGGATTGGCCTCCACAGAGCCAAGACCTCAACACTATTTAAGCAGTGTGGGATCATCTTGACAGAGAACGGAACAAAAGGCAGCCAACATCCAAAGAAGAGCTTTGAATGTCCTTCAAGAAGCCTGGAGAACTATTCCTGAAGACTACTTAAAGAAATTACAAGAAAGCTTACCTAAGAGAGTTCAGGCTATGTTGAAGAATAAAGGTGGTCATACCAAATATTGATTTTCAGGTTTGTTAGAAGAAGAAACTCTGTTTTTGCATTATATACTGTACTTCCATGTATCTTAGCATGAGTTTCAATAAATTGCTGCACCTATTTCCCATTTTCCTACCAAAATATAAAGAAATAAGGGGTGATTCAAGACTTTTGCACAGCGCTGTATCTAATAGTTTTGTTCTAAATTCTGATGATATCACGCACCACTGTTAATCAATAATCTAATGCAACATTAATTACAATATCATTAATTAATTTCAATATCAAGGTGCTAAGTTGTAGTTTTTCCAGGGTTAGATCTCTTACACCCTCTTCATCTATCTCTCTCTCTCACTCACTCTGTACTACAGATACTTTACAGGCATATTTTTAACATTCTGTATCCCCTTCAGAATTTCCCATTTCTGTCTAGGAGCTCTCTCTTTTGTCACTTGAAGTAAACACCTTTTGTGCCAGCAATATTCCCCACATGATAAAAGCTTAGAAAGAATCCTTAAGTTCGTCAAGATAAGACGTGGAATTGATGATAGCCCTGCATGAGCCAGACCTTGAGCCAGCAATTTTGTTATGTGAAGCTCTCTCTGCAGATCTCAGGTCTGGGAGTAACATCAGTTGCCTTGCGGCACAGAGAGAACAAAGTGTGATATGGTGTATTTTTACTGTGAAGTAAAAACTAACGTGCTTCAGATGAATTTCTCATTAATTAAACTGTGCTTGATGCTCAGGCAAATTAATGATAAATGTTGGGTAAAACTGTTCAAAGCTCTTAAAGCAGTACTGTGACAAGACTTTAAAATGTTCAGTTCAAAGAGGATCTTGTTTTAAAAGGCTAGTATAGCCAGTATAATACTTAAAGCAAGCTGAATTTCACCTTTTGCCTCATCCAAACCAGTCTTGTAACTGTTTTAACACTAACTAAAAGCAAATATATAATCAAGACCTTGCCCAGGTCCAGACCTTTAAATCAGCTGTTTTTTCTGTTAAAAAAAAAAGTTTATCTGTCCAATGAGTGCCGCAGGAGGACTGACAATTAGTCAGTCAATAGGGAAATTTATTATTTATATTTTAAACGACCAGTGCTCCCTTGTTTTTCTCACCCCCGAGGCATAGCTGCTAAACAGAGGAACACGCGGAACTGTTTTTACTTCGCTCCACTCTTCTCTTAAAACCCTGGGAAAACCAATATGTTGGAATGACTATGCATCAGCGTTGACGTAAAATCACTTTAAATCCAGGCAGATACTTTGGTCTCTAGTGATTGGTTAGCGTGGAGGCACTGTCAGACTGAAGGTTGAAACAGAATGTAATGACTTGTTATCAGGCTACCAAAGACCTTCAGATTAAAATAAAAAGATGCTGTTTGCGCATGCCCTCCAGAACAATAACCATTTTCTGACTTGTAGTTCCTGTTGAAAGGGTGACATTATTTATCAAGAGCTTTCAAAGCCTTATATATCATCTATCAAAAAAAAGTAGAACTACTTTCCAGTCTGAAAGTTAAGAATTGCTTTGGGTTGGGTTATACTAGCAGAAAAGTTGGACAGTTTCTGACATGGACGATTTCTCTGTCTCTGTCCGATATCGTCCAAACGCTGCTGCTTCCTCGATATCACTGTTTTCTCCTTTGCTGCAAACTTGATTCATGATTCCAAGAGGGTTTTGTCCTTTGAACAGAAGCAAATGTTGTTTAGGAGCAGCTGATGCTGTAATTTCTTGAAAGGATTTTATTTTTTTATTTTTTATTTTTTTAATAAACGCTTACATATAATGGGCATTTTTAAGCAGCTGTGCTGGTGCTGCCACCACCCACATCTAAACACCGAGGACACGGCACTTCATGGACTAGAATAATAACATTCCACACTGTGATCACATTCCCCTCAAAAGCTTTGCAGCATATATATACGTGACATCTGTCAGATCACATGTAGCTTTCAGGGTTTTTTATTTTTATTTTTTTCATATCAATGTATTTGCGAACATTTTCAACAGTTCTAACGCCGTCATGGTGTATAAAGAGATTTCAGTGTCTCAACCATCATTGCCAGAGTTAATTGCTCAAAAGAGTCCCATTGCAGTGATACCAAAACAGGATTAAACAGCAATTCATCTTCCCCCTCATGCTTTAGACTGACTCCATTACCAATGAATGTATGCTATAAAGGCACTAACAAGCATGAGTCCTTACTGCTATTCACCCTCTGTTCTGCAGAGCTACAGTTTGGCTAGTATTTTTTTCTGAATGTAGCTCAACAAGACATCTGTCAAGATCTGTAAGAAGTAACTGAAACTCAGCATCTTCTGTTTAAAACCCTGCTATTTGTACTTAGAGTTTATTGGACTTTTTTTGTTTTTGTTTTTTGTTTGTTTGTTTGTTTTTTTTTGTTTTTTTTTATTTTTGTTTTTTTTTTATTTTTTTTTTGTTCTTTT
>VUQI01003666.1:22145-42395 GCA_015106735.1 Paratilapia polleni | reverse complement strand
ATTTATTTTGATTTCATGAACCTTTTAATCTGCCTCTTCCTAGTGAGTGCACAAGATCAAAGGGAGAGCCGACCACATCTCATCATGCAAGAAATAACATAATATCTATTCCATTACAGAAAGAAACATTGCTAAGATTATGACAGATGATTACTCATCTGTATGCTATCTCAAGCAAAGAATTAACTGGTATTTAGTTTTTGCCCACTGGTCACAGTGACAAAGTGGAATTTCAATTTTGGAATGCACATGTGAAGGACACCCAGATGAGGGAATCAAAATAGATCAATGAAAATGTGAAATGTGTACACATTATCATTTGTCTTAACACTGGGTGTATGGTGTGTCTTTTTAAGATTCCCTTTTTGTTTCAACCATTCTGATGATTGTAGATCAATATTATTTTCCATGTAACACGAGATACTTTTGCAACATGATAAGAAAAATTTGCGCATCATTATGAAGTCTAAGAAAAAACATTTTGTGGTTTAGGCATCACTGTATAGTGGTAAAACTACAGGCACGAATTATTAATTTCTAGAGGGTCCGACCACGCTGATCAGAAGTGTGTAAAGGTCAGCAGACTGTTTTAAGGTTAATGCTTGTGACTTGTAGAGTGGGGTTGCAGACAGAGATTGAGCAGGCTGACACACAAATGCTCTCCTCACAAGTCAAAGGCACATGCACCCTGAGTTATAGCTAACAATGGAAGAAAATGGGGCACCGAAGAAATCATAGATGTATTCCTTGGCTTGAACATGAAACCACTTCCCATTCAAATAAAGAGTAAACTTTAATACTACTGTTAGTTTGCAGGCATGGAAGTCTTTGTTGAGAGTTTTGGAGACTCTTCAATTCTTGTGGGGCTCTGTTAAGGAAAGGGGGAGTGTATACTATTGTGCATTTACGCGGCTGGAATTGGGAAATAAAAGGACTAAACAACATCTAACTGTTTAGCTTATTTTTTGTGACAAAAACAGAGCCACAGATGTAGGAGCAGATTGAAGAGACACTGATGTAAACTTTGCTCTTTATAGTTTCTGAAAGACTTCCTATGTCACCGTTGTGTGGTGTGTGGGTTTAAAAGACACTTCAAGGTAATGCCATTTTTTTTTCATATTTGTCTGCTTCAACACTGCTGCATTGTTGCACAACTTGTTCATTACCTTGCTATGAGTAAATGTCATTGTTGAAAAATCTCATTCTCCAAATGCTCTCTGGTCCAACCTGTTTACTTTCACTTTTTTGTGATCCAGAGACTTTTATAGCCTATATATATATATATATATATAAACTGTATTGCTCAAACGTTTTGATGCCCCTCTCCCCATAATTTACAATATAATTGACTGTTTTTGCCCATGCATTAGCCTGGGATCACAAGCCCCGGAGGTTCAGACATCTCTTTTCTGAGCACAGATCAAATGGAGCCAACTAACCAACACATTGAATTCCCTCACAAGGAAAATTGGGCTGCATAAATATGGATTTTAATGACTGCCCAGTATTTATCTTTCTTCTCCACTCATCTTTTGATGTTGCCATATTTTCAGGCTAAAATATGAGTAACATCTTAATCAGGCTATGACAGGAAAATCACTGTATTTCTAGTATTTCCTTTAATTGTTGTTTTGCTGGAATAGAGATCCACATCTTTAATTAGTTATGTAAACATTGAGTATCTTGGCTTAGGCTTAATACTGGGGAACTAACTGCTAGAGGGAAGGGAAAAGCAAGAATCTACACCCAAGTGTCTGTGATTGACTTTTCTCATGGACTCAGAGCACACACAAAGACTCAAAAGGGGGTCCAAGTGGGAAAGGCCTAAAAAATGTGCCCAGCAAGCTCCTTCAGTATTTTCCAGCCGTCTTTTGTGGCCACTGCCACATTTCTTGAATTGTCAGTGACTCTCCGGCACCATCTATACACATCAGTAACAGGGGCTGTCTTATTTATTTTATCTGTTGTCCCCCCTCTTTCTCTTTGTTTTTGTTTCTTTTCTTACTGTCAGGTATTTAAGCAGCTTGCCGGTTTTATAGTGCCTGCTGAATGGTCTTGATGGACCGGAGACTCAATGGACAGCATGTGACCCATCTGACCAAAGCTCCTTTATGTACCGCTTCTCTTTGTTGTTTTGTTTTTGTTTGTCTGTGAGAAAAGAGAGAAAAGACCTCTTCATTGGGTAGGAGGTTACCAACTTGCTTTATTAAGGCACTGGGGATTTCATTAGCCACAGTCAAACAAGGCAATAAATAATAACTTGTGACCTTTGAAGTATACAGACTGAGAAGTGGGAAGAATGAGCTTCATTCTGGCAAGTCTAAATAAAAGCTGACATAGATGCTCCTTCAGCCTGTTGAAACAGTTTGCTGGGCAAAGGGCAAATCTGTTACTCTTATTGTTTTATCATGTTGTCCCTCTGTCCATTGTTTTTTTTCTTCCAGTGATTGCAGACAATTACAGAAGAGCAATCTCTAATTTGGCTGTGCTGACCAGTGTGGTGAAGACTGGCAGTGGAGTAAAACAAGATTCATTATGAAGTGTGCGAGAAATGGGGCCTTCACGCTTCGGTACACATGTTTGCTCAGGGGTGATTAACTGCTTCCCGAAGAGGAAATGCTGTATTACTTTAGCTACTGTGTTTCTAGGAAGCTATGCTGAGTAGGGTTATCGAGTAAGGGTCAACCTGAGTCTGGTGAGTTTTGTTCAAAACCCCAGAAACTGCATTGTTGCCCCAGTTATGGAAGTACTGACCATTCAAAAAAGACCACAGGTTCATTTTTTTGGTTTGTTTGTTTGTTTGTTTGTTTTTGCTTTAATTCTGCTCAAACAAAACATGGGTGCTGTTTAATTAAAGAATAAAGAAAGCACTACCCCCATCAGACCTACAATTTATTGGTTCCTAAATTTGCGTGACCTGGCCAAGATGAGGCTTTTGCTGAGTTGCTCCATACAATGGCCTCTGGGAATTCACTGCCTCTGTGCCCCAACTGAGTTCCCCCACTCCCACCCTCAAAGTCCTGAGGTCCCCTGCGACTCTGCACCACTTCCTGTAATCATCCCCACATGTGGTGGTGGCATTTAGCCTCTTCTACCATGGCACACGTCATTAGGCTGAGCTTTAAGCAGATCTACCTTGCTCCAGGCCAAAGGGGAAACTTTCTTTATGCAGGTGGGGGGTAGGAGGTGGGGGTTAATGAACCACTGACTGAATCATACCACCTAGAGAGGTTTTGACATGCTGAGGTAGCAGTGGCAGCCAACACGTCAGCCAGCAGTAGCTCTTGTCCAGCTTCGAGGCTGAATTCATGTGAAGGGAGTGTCTGTAGGAGTGTTGGGTGGCAAAGGTCAAGCCAGTGAAAGCTGTAAATCCCAGAAGGGGACCGGCCTAAAGGTCAGTCAGTCATGGCGATTAGAGGAGCCATCTACGAGATGCGAGAGAATCGGGGGTGGCACAAAAAAATCCCCCATAGACTCCTGCATTCGAGGACAGACACTATTGTTTTCCAAAAAGCCTCTTTGACAACATGTGTGTTTTATATTTCAGCTTAATAGAGAGAACTTCCTCAAAAGACAAAGGAACACTTAAGCAAACATATGAATAAAATGCAACTGTGTCTGTGCTGCTACCTAAAGGTCTGGGGCCTCATTTATAAAAAGATGATTGATTTTGATCTGATTTAAGCAGCAAACCATGTATAAGTTATTATTTATTTATAAAACTTTACTTTGACATGGAAATTATCTTGTCTCTAAGCAAAGTTTAGACCCAGCTTGATTCTCCTGCTGGTTTTGTGAGACTGTTGCAGTTTTTCTGTTTAGTCTGCCAAATAATAAAAGTTGCCTGGCTTTAGACTCCTCTGCCACTGCTGACATCTCATCTTCCGAAAAGTTTGCTTTTCTCTTTTGGTCCATAGCTATTCCTAACCCTCGTTTGAGCTGGCATTATATAATGGGAAATCACAAACCGGACATCGTGAATTTAAATCAAGATTTATACCTTACACGTGTGTAAGTTACAAATGGGAAGCTTTTATAATGCTCAACATCTTTTATGAATTGAACGCAAGACAGACTGGGATGATCTCAAGATTAAGCTCAAGCATAAATATGTAATTGAGGCCCCTGGAGTCTCTGACTGTTACATGTTTGTGCATGCTAGATGCTGTCTTTTAACATGTTTGTCCTCCAGCATTATCAGCGTTGTTTATTTATCAAGCATTCTCTGCGAAACTGGAGTAAAACGTGTAATTTCTTGGCAAAACCTGGTTCTTCAATTGGGAATAACCCATATAATCAAAAATTACACAAGTAAGATCCCACTCTGTTGATTAATGCTTCATTTCACTGCTTCAGAAACACAAATGTGAAAGATTCAGATAAACGGGACATGTGTTGACTCAAATAAAATGAAAACTTTGACAGTTATTAACAACTAAAAGACTTAGATTAGGAAGTTTTTTTTGTTTATTTGTTTGTTTTATAATGTCTCAGAGTGTGAGCCTGTAGTTATTGTTTGTAGGTACAAACTACACAGCTTTCATACTGCAGTATTTATTTTTTGCTGGTGCATGCACAGCTGGTCAGTGCGACAGACTCTTTTCCCTCAGCAGCCACTTAAAGACTCATCTCTTTCATTTATGCTGAGCTGTATTTTGGGGATTTCAGTGCACCCTAGAGACTCACTGGTGTGGTGCTGCACACAATATCTATCAAACCGAGTTTTAGTTCTCTTATTGTTGTAGGCTTACTCCACATCCACCAATGCTCACAATTCTGCTAACTTACAATATTCAATCCTTGTTATTTTCATCTTAGACCCTCTTCTTCTAGTTTTTGCCATTCTCCTAAACAACAATGACGAAACTTTTTGCAACAAATTTGCAAAAAGTGGGGTAATTTGAAGTGTGTATCGCTCACTGAAGTTAACATTTCACAATTCATGATTGAACCAACATTTAGCCACATTGTATTAATTTTGTGTGGCACAGAGATGTTTTGGGGTCCCGGAGAGCTTGGAGCTTTTGTCACGGATCAAAAACATGCCTAATAATTGTATGCCTAATACATTTCCTAAGCAAACTACTTATAAACCTGCATTTGAATTGGTGAGATGTTTAGGGAGTATGCTACAGGAAAAAGGGCATATTACTTCTGTTTAAAAGCCACAGTGACCTTTAAACAGCACTCTCTGCAACATTTTTGTGGATTACCTAGCAAACAGTAATGTATATGTGTTCATACATTAGAAAACAGGAACAATTTCCTTCCTTAATGCAATAACAATGATGTATAGTGATTTCTTTATTTTGCCATCTTTACTAAATGCGCAAGCACAATTTGCGATTAAGGTTTTTTTTTTTCTACTGGGTCAGAAGAAAAGAGAACAAAGAGAGAAATCATTGGGGGAAAAAAATCCAAATCTAGTTATTACTTTTACACTTGTGTGGACAGTCTTAGCTGCAGAACTAAAGCTAGTCTCAAAAAGAAGTAACTACACTTTAACCCAGTCTTTTAGGGTCCAAACCTTTCACTGAATGACACACGAACACTCTGACGTGTTTAGTTGGGAGTTAAGGCTTTACCTATGTCTACACAATTGTTATAAGATTTTCAGACCTAATCTAGAAAGCCTGTGCTTCACTTCACTCTCACAATCTGACCTCATTCACCTTCAGACAAGTTAACTGTGCCCCCGCACTCACCCTTGGTCCAAACTGAGAGAGGACTAGTGGCGCACCACTTAAAACAAGCCGGCTGAAATAAAGGCGTAGCCATCACCTCCCCACATTCACAAATGCCCTCTTAAATGAGGAGAAGTCAAAGACAGAAATTCTAATCACTTGCCTTCCCCTCCTTTTTTGTTAAGGGAGATAAATAACGAATAGAATACAATTTGAACTGAGTCCAAAAGCAGGGAGGCACTCAGAGTATTGTTGGATGATCTCCACTTAGTGGAGGCAGGGGCTGAAAAGACTGCTGTCTTGTTAGTTAGTGTGTAATGAACAACTTTCACAAGCCAGTTGGTCAATGGGAATCACAATGTCCCATTCTTTTGCTCTTAGAAATTCACATTGAAGATAGCTGGCATGCAATCAACTTGCCTTTAAACAAATAATGAATGGATTAATACTAATATCATGATAAACAATTCATTTTTATCTGCTGTGTTTGTGTCATATTGGCCACCAGAGACCTGAGCTTCATCTTTCATGTAGCTGGTTAAAAGGAACAAGAGTGGAGGCGTACAGAGGCTGAAAAGGACCGCCTCTGTTTGGTAATCGTTCTCTCTCTATCTTTTCATATGACCAGACCTTTTTTTCCATCCTTTTCACCACAAAAGAAAAAAAAAAAAGTTTGTCAGTCCCCTGTTTCTTTTGTTGTGTGCTTTCTTCTCCATGCTCTTTCTACTTTTATCCTAATCCCAGCCATGCATGAGCGATCAGTTGTGTCCTGTTGTTTCACTGTTCTGCTAGTTTTCAATCAGTAGGGTTCCTCCTTTGTTCCTTTTCTTTGCCAAACACAGAAAAGGTAAGGAGAAGAACGAGTAATGAAATCTCTTCTGTAGACTTAGGCCTTTGTATCTCTCATCAGGATTTTTAGATATAGCTCTGACTGTAATTAAGGGGGATTGTTGCTGTGATGCTGCTCTCCGCTGCCTTCCCTGTTGGTCTTTGGAGAGTTAGAGGAAGGCTGCATCAAAGCTTATATCTGAAGTCCAGCAATCACGGAAACTGCACTGTTTTGATGTATGAATCCAATAAAAAGATGAGCGGACATCAGTACTTGTCGAAAACCAGCACCTGACAGGCCAAGACATGACTGTTTTTGTCTTCAAGAAACAAACGGAGGTTTGAGCATCTGAAAATCTACCTGAAACCAAAAACAGAGTTATGAACAGAACCCATTCTGGGTTGCCCTTAGGACACCTCAGAAGAAGCTTTGATTCACCTTTGAGCATTTTTAAAAAAAAAGAAATGAACTTCTATTTTCTTTGACTCTTTTATCTAAATGAAAGTTTAGCTGAGTCTGACTGCCAACATCAAAATTATTTTCAGTATATATATTTGCATACATACAGAGAACTATGCAGATCTACATAACACATAGTCCAGTGTGGAGACCACTGCTGTGTGCTATTGCTAAAGTGATCGTTATTAGCCTGATCATGGCACTATGCCCTCCATATGGGCTCAGTGGGGACAGAGGCTGAGGCCCGTTCAAAGGGACAGTCATTGTTACAGGCTGATCTCTAATCTCTGTGGTTGTCTGCCCTAATTAAAAGTCTTGTGGGTGTGTAGGGTGCCCGGGCCTCTGCGCTGCAGGAAATTATGATCGTAAACGTCTTCCTGTCGAGTCCTACGCTTGGCACTACAAAGTGATGCAGGCCGCCATTACCTGAATGGGCTGGAATCAGAGCAGACAGCCGCATCATCCCAGCTCTTAGTCTATCAGGGCCGTGCACAAGTGGCCATTGTTGACGCCAAAAACGGGATTAAGGAGGGTCTTCAAGGGAATTGATTTTCATGTGAGAACAATAGTGGGGCGCAGAACACTGGGGCCTGGGTCTGAATCACACGGCCAAAGAGCTTTATGAAAAGGGGTGCGCCGCGAGCACTGAGATTAAAGCAATCAGGTTCTTTACCCCCACTCTTTTTGGATAAACCTCCTCCTCCTCACTCCTCCCTCCCTCTGTCCTTGTCCGCTCTGCACAGTAATTTTAGTCCAAATAATGACCCCAGAGGAAAGCCTGCTCAAAAAGTGAGGAGGGGAAAAAAAGACACAAGTTGTTTACTTTTCCCCACATTTCCTTTTTCACTTTGGCCTAACAAAGGTTCAAGAGCCATTGACAGGGTGGAGGTATGTGAATCAAGATGCAGAATGTCTGAGCAGATTCTGGACACTCTGTCCAATGTTCCTAAGAACTGGGCCAAAGGCTCATCTGTGTGTATAGAGAAAAGATGTAGAGAGTGGGTATCTGGGCTGTGAGGCAACAAGGTTCTTTGGCGGGGAACAGTGTTGGGGTGAAAATGACGTATCAGCGAGACGGGATCAGGGGTTACGGATGAAAGGGATGGCTGCCTTGTCCTCTGTCTTTGGCTGACTGCATGCAGCTGTGGGCACCATTGTGGACATACTCATTTGCATACGTTTGGCAGGAGCTCCAGCAGGCAGCACAGGCCAAGAGGAGCAGCCCTGTTTAAAATGGAGGCAAAAGGGCAGGCAAGTAAACACCCAGTGTATGCAGATACATACCCATACATTATCTGGACTACAGTGCACAAACCGGCAGTAGCCAAGAGAGAAAAAAGGCCTGTTATTCCAATGTCAACATGTAAATATAAACAGTAGTGACAAAGAGTGTAAGTTCTATTTCAGTGGGTGATGAGGGCATGACATGATGATGTCATAATGACAGACTGCACGACT
Organism: Paratilapia polleni; assembly: GCA_015106735.1. Taxonomy (NCBI): domain Eukaryota; kingdom Metazoa; phylum Chordata; class Actinopteri; order Cichliformes; family Cichlidae; genus Paratilapia; species Paratilapia polleni. The sequence continues at coordinate 33,965 of VUQI01003666.1, read as the reverse complement.
GACAACTGAAGGAGTGTGCTGAGAGGGGCTCTTGGCTGGCAGCAGAGGGGTGTGTCCTATCCTGACTAGAGACAGGTTTATTGGGTCTGATGAGTGCTAAGCTCCTGTGCATAGTCACAATGGAGCCTGTGATCTCCCTTTGTGGCTCATTGGGAAGCACTGGTGCGCTCTGCAGCCCCCGCTCTGTCATTAGACAGATTGTGAACAGGCTGCACAAGGCCCAGCCAGGGATGACAGAGCCACCAGCCTCTTCATTAGGGGCATTATGAAGAGGACTGAAGCTTTCTTCTCTCCGCCTGTGTCCAGAATTCACAGGTCTGTTTAATCACATAATTCTCCTCAAGTGCCCCAAGGAGGCTACAGCACAGCAAGGGCCCTTTAGACCCATGACAACTTGGAGAGATTAATTATATTCATCTTTTGGAATATCTGTAGAATAAGAGGGAATTTGATATTGGCTCCCTTTTATTTTTTTTTCCTCACGTCTTTTTCCAACTAGCTTTTTGATGTCCTCCTGTTATTGTTGGGGGACGTCTGTGCAACCCTCTGCTGGCGAAGCTTTGATATGCTCCAGCAGGGGTTAAGGGTTAGCGTCCAGAGGTCCAGGGCCAGGACGTCCTAACTTCTGTCTTGCAGAGGGCTGACCTCTGGACCTGAGGGTTGGTCAGAGAGACTTCAAATTCCGCCTCCCTTTGATGCACACTCTTTCACAGCAGTTAATTAGCCAGGGTGGCTAAACGTTTAGCCTGGGTGTGAAAGAGTCTGGGCCCGCATGTGTGTCCAAGACATTGCCTGCTTTTTTGTGTGTCACAAGGTCTTTTGAAACAATGTGGTACTTGGACAACTTGTTTGCATAGGATAGTAGGTGAAGGCTACAGCCCATTCACAAAAGCTCACCGAGCAGGAGGAGTTTAAAGTAGGGCTTTCTGGCAATAAAGACAAGTCCTTAACATTTCACTTATTTCCTCTAATCAATACAGTTTCCCTCTTTTTCACATTTGTCTTTTTCTCTCTTGTCTTTGTTTGTCAGAGGAATCTATCCTAAGGAGAAGTGAAATAAAAAAAAATCTATCTTGCAAGTGGCAGTTGCAGTCTGTGAATCATTTCAAGCCACTGTGACATATCTTTCCCTCATCTTCATACAGTCTTTGGGGGCATTAATATAAATTTCCAGGGAAACGGGTTTCATCAAATATCAAGTGAGTGGCCAGGGTTTCAAGCAGGATCCAATTTTCTTTTCTTTCTTTTCCTATAAGCAAACTGGTGGCCTCAGCTGTACCATACTGGATTCATCACTGCTTAAATAACAGTTTTTTACAGCTGTACGTCAGGGATAATAATTTCCCTGTGCGACAGTTTGAAAGGCGAAAAAAAAAGAAAGAAAAAAAAGAAACCCTGTTTGTTCAATTTTGGAGAGGCAGTAAAACTCCCGTTTGCCTCCTGGCCTTCAGTGCTTAGGCATACAATAACAAGGTAATATATTGTGCTGAGGCTGAACAGCAATAGACCTGAATTTAGACATGGCAATACTTGTGATGAACTGAACTGGGCTTTTCACTGTGGTAACTGTAGATACAGTTCGTCAGTAGGCACTTGTGACATCCTTAAGTTTTCTTTTCCTTCGAAATCTCTTTTAGCCTCAGGCAACCTTCAATCATTTGCCCATAGAGTAACATCAAATGATATTTCATTTCATGTTGTTTGTTCTTCAGATGGTGGGAGGAGGGAGCCAGTTTGGATCTGGTTGATATTGTAGAGATATTGATCTGCTATTGAGTGTGCACCGTGTCCAGACAGTTTCTATCCCCAGGGACCCAAGCGCTAAATCATTCTCTCATTTTAAGGTAAGTTGTATGTCTACAGAGCAGTGAGAGCTCTCAGGGAAGACAAACTTTAAAGTAAAATGCTCATTCCTCCTGTGTCACTTTCTCTTTCTCCTGTGCTTCTGTCTTCATGTTTGCATCCATTTATTACACCATTATATCTGTAGGGATTCACATGTAGCTGTTGCAATTGTAAATTATGATCTCAAATACATGTTCCCAAACAAGACCCTTTTGTTTTAACAAGCATGAAAGGATTTTAGGAGATTTACACTCTGCCTGTGATTTCTACATCAAGGCTTAACCTATTTCTTTATGAATAAGCAGTTGCAGGGGATGGGGCTCCTCTCACAGTATAACCTGATGATTCACTCATTTGTGGAAAGAAGCTGCTTTAAAGGCTTTATTACCTGAATATGTATTTCATGTGTATGATCAAGCACAATGTTTCTTATTCATGATGGTGTTATACTTTCCCCTGTAAATAGAAAGCTCAATCTCGAAACAGTGTGAGGTACATTTTCTGAGCTTTTAATCACAGAACAAGAAATAGAATACAGCTTTATTATTCACCATGAATCACAGGTTAAGCTAAACACCACCTCCTACTTTCATCATACAGAAATTCAAATTATTTGTTGAATTATTTTGAGTACTGTAAGGATGACTCTCAACAAAATGCCATAAGTTAAGTTGTTGTATATTATCATCGCAACTTTTCTCTGACCTGTTCCTCACAGCTGTTTCTATCTTATAAGAAGTCTTCAAATTATGAAGCATTCAGTACAAGGATCATAATAAACTATTGAATCCAACTGATTCTCTCATACTCCAAGCAATTTTCTCAAGTCAGTACATCTGTCTTATTTGATGATTGCTGGAGTGTATAGTCCCTCCACATGCACTGTTTTGTTTGTGTGTATGTGCCTGTGTATGCAGTTTGCTTGGTAGTCAGGACAGGTTTCGGAGTATTCTACACCATTCTCCAACTTGGCCACCTGCAGCTGGGGATCGATCAGCTCTCTGGCACCCCAACCACCAACACCAACGCGCCCCCACCACCAGAATCCCATCTTGTCCCTGGCTGTATCAAGCGGACCAACAGGGGGCTGCCTGTTTCTTCACTTGTCTGGTGAGAGGGAAGTTCACATTAATGCAACATCATAGCTGCACAAAGGACACTAATACCAACATAAGTTGGGATGGAAAAAACTCACAAATGATATAAAGCTCTTACAACTACTGTATGTACATATTGAACATGCCATGTATGTACAATAGGATACAAGTGAATATTTTAGACATTTTTAGGCATACTGTGTGTTAAACTATTCTTATTTGTTGTCATTTAAATTAAATATACTTCAATTTAAAATTCAGTTGTATCTGACAATTATGCATTAAAAATTTGCATTTTTTTTATTTCTTTATTGTGTAATTTAACTTTTGCTTCCCCATCAAGCTGCATATAAACACTTAATAAATTGTGAATTACACACTGCAAGTGCAACTATAAACTGATATATGTTTGTTTGTTTTTTTAATTAACGCAGTGGCAAAATTTCAAAATATATCTTCGAGAAGAAGATATGTTTCCTCTTTAATATATTTTACATCATACCTTGAAATGTCCCTAATCTGTGTACAACATTATATTTTTATTTATATATGTATATTTTTATATGTCTGTAGTTGCTAAATAGGGCAATATAAAGTAAGGACTTCTCATTGTATTGTCCAAATGAAATGACACAGATAAAATTAAATAACGCTCACAAATCTGTACAATAAAGGTATTCGCATGCAAACTCACAATGTCAAATACAAAGTGAGAATCACATTGTCAAGACACCACAGGTAAGACACTGCCCATCCCTGTTTGCTACTAACACTTAAACTAAGAAGGAGATTTGGAAGCCTGCTGACTCAAATCCTTCTTATTTTAGAACTCCTACTCCTCATCAGCCTTCGTCGTGGCACATGGGTTTTGACAAGAACAAACTGGTCCTGCTGGAGAAGTGCAGGTTGTGCCAGACCCTTACAAGGTACTCCCTGCTGAAGATCGAGAGGAGAGACATTTTCCATTATCAAGGATTCTCCCCTAATGATGAAAGTAAACAACATGAACAAGAGTGTTTAATATTTCATAGCCCACCCACAGGTGTAGCTCTGTGCAGGGAATAACACATACATCCACACCAATGCAGGGCTGATTAAGATGAGGTTATTGTCGCAGTTGGCCAGGTCTTCTATGTGTGTGTGTGTGTGTATACGCATGCATGCATGTGTGGAGGGTCTTGAACATATTTGCTGCTTCGGTCTTTTTTTTTTCCCTCTCGTCCCTCCCTCTGTGCACCACCCTCTCTGTGGTGATATATGGAACATATGGGAAATTATTGTGGGGTTATAAAGGGCTGTTGACTTCAACAGACATGCAATAAATTAAGCTGTTTGTGCAGGCGAGGAAAAACAGGAGCTCTTTAGGAACACTTAGTGCAGATTTCCTGTACAGACTTGACTCTCTTTCTGTCGTTCTCCCTCCCTCTCTTCTTTTCTAACTACTCCTCTTACCCTTCAACCTTTTCCATCAGTCTCTCTGACTCCATGTCACTATTGTAACACAGGCCAAAGCACAAACTCATTCTGTTCTCCTAGTTGGTGGTAACACAGTGGGATATATCCACACAAATTACACACATAAAACTCGTAAAGCCTAGAAAATATTTTAATAGTTTCCGCACCCCCTTAGTGGCAACAAGCTGCATGTGCAGACCTGGTGAGCACCACCAACATTATTGGTGCAGTTAAATGTGAAACACAAGAGAGGAACATGGGGGAGTGGGAGCCCAAAATGGCTGTAAACAAGGAAAATGACACTTGACAAGTTGTAATTTATGGACGTCATTTCAAAGGCAAGAGACTCACCATTCCTACAGTGGCAGAGTAGGAAGAATAAGGCACAAGGATCCGGGCATTAGAGGAACTATTCACAGAATGTTAGTGCATCAAAGCCACACAGAGACAAAAAAGGGAAAGAGAAAGCTGTGACTTCAAAGTCGAAGCATGATGAGCAATGCAGAGAGAGAGAGAAACCAAGAGAGAGACAGGAAGTGTGTGTATATATGTGTCAGTGAGAGAGAGAAAGCTTTGCAGGATGATTGTGCCCAAAGCAAGCACGGGATGGGGGATTGAGGTGGGGGGAGGCCCCTGGATACAAGCGTACTCTCCTCATCTCAAAGAATCCTAAATCATACACACACACACACACACACACACACACACACACACACACACACAAACACAGCATGTCCTTCCTCCGTCCTGTTGTCTGCTGGCCTGTTAGACCCTAATCCTTTTTATCTGTCTACGCTGTGTTTGTGGGTCTTTGTGTTTGTTCCGGCATGTTCGTGTGTGTCTGTTGGTGTGCGACTGAGCAGCAGTGTGTGCTGGTTGTGATGAAGATGTCAGAGGGAGCTGATTAGCTGCCTGTTACCTTCTCTCTCAGGAGATGGGGTCTTGCCATGGGCCAAGGTGACAGATGTGGACCCATGTCATTACTGTAGGAAAGAACACTGGGTGGAATTCCTTTTGCTGAAGTGTTTTTTAGAGACATGAGATTTGTTTAAATTGCCGTTCATGTTAGTGTGCGTTCGGCTTTTTAGTTAGGTATTTCTGTGATGTGTAAATGCATGCAAGGACTGTTATTTTTTTTTTTTTTAAATGGACAAGTGTGTAGAAAGAGAAGTGCAAAATATCCAAGTGAACTTGTGACCTTCGTGGTGCTATAAACCGAAGGTGGTTTATGCACTAGAGAGTCTCAGAGGTGCTTAGACCGCTACAGAGAGCCAGAGGACACAGCAACAGTATGAGATCAGAATCTGTTTTCTTGGCTTCAGGATAGGTTCTGATATTGAGCTTGGAATTGCTTTCATGTAATCCATTCATTCTCATAGCTGATTCCTGGAGGAACCGCATTCTGATGATTACTCTGGTAATCTCTTCCAAAGGCTTTGGTCTATAGAACAGTAAGCAGTGTACAGTGATGTGGACATTCCTCTGTGCTGCAAGGAAACAGATGATGGCAACACTTGAAAAAAGTAAATGTTGTCTGACTGTTTTACCCACCTGCATGTTTCTATTGTTCAGTCACCAGAAATTCTGCCTTTGTTAAAACGTACTGGGAAAGAACATCATTTACTTTCATGACTTATCTTAAATCAGCAATTAAAATGATTTCACATCAAAGGTGCGTTGCTGAGGAAATGCATTTTATGACAACAGAGAAATATGTATGTATTTTTCCCAGTTTAACATTGCTCTAAATAAGATTCTGTCAACATTCTGTACTTGCATAAGGCCATGGCTGCAAATTGTCAAAACCTAGCTGCCACCCAGACTGCCTATTTTTTTTTTTAAATATGTTCTGCCTGGAGGGGCATGAGTCAGGCACATAAAGACAAAGAAAAAATGTTTGCATGTTGCCCTTCTGACCCCTCAGCACACACACACACACACACACACACACACACACACACACAAAAAGAACTCTCACAATTCCCCAGCGGTGTGTTTTAAATCAGTGGGGAAGACAAAATGCAGGAGAAAGGATGCTTCCCCATCGCTAGAGAATCCTTTGACATCGATCTGTGCTATTACTCCTTTTGACACCTGGTTCCATGTGACTAGATGGCTTACAGGCTGGACAACAAAGACAAGGAACAGGGGCAGCAGATACAAATGACCCCCCTCAGGCCAGTCCTTTCATCCTGTAGGAACGTGTGTGTGTTTGGGTGTATGTGTATGTGTGTGTGTGTGTGTCTGTGTGTGTGTGTGTGTGTGCATGCATCAGTGTGGGGTGTTGGGGAGGGAAGTAGGTGGATGGGCAGAGCAGGCAGACAGAGGGAGGTTCAGTAGAATTATACTTTTGTACCTACACACCATGTAGAGCCAATCCAGCAGAGGTGGACATGACATTGAGACGCTGCTCGCTACATGATAATGATAGATCTGGGGTGGTTAAGGAATGGTGGTTAAACTAAGGGCTCTACCCACACAGGAATCCAATGATTATAGGAATGTATCCAGCTGTTGTTCCTTTGTCGGGACTTCTTAGCAGCTTGTTCAGCTCTCTTAGTCTAGCAGTTCAATGATAGCACTAGCACATACACAATATGCAGCACAGTGATAATATAAAATAGTTGCTCACTGTCTTACTGTCGTTCTTTTGACTCAAGCTACCATTTGAAAAAAACAAACAAACTGCAAGACACCAGGTTGAGTGAAGGACCATTAATGGAAGAAACTTTGCCACAGGGAAGAAGTTTTTATTTGTCTTTTATAAGGTTATTTGCAGTGACATTCTATAGTGGGTAAGAGGCATTATTGATTAGGTTAAGATACAAAGAGTCTTTCATGGAGATCTGGGTTTTCTCTCTGCAAGTCTAGCAAACATCATTAGCAAGCTGCAGAGAAAGTAACCAGCCCTGAAAGCCTGAGTGCAGACAAGCCTGTGCAACAAACACAGGTGGCAGCAATAAGAGTAGTGGGCTTTCAAGTGCCAGCGATGGCTGGGCTATCACCATGTCACCTCTGTCCCTAAAAAAAGGAATGGATGGCCAATTTGCTTCTTCTCTCCACCCATGAAAGGTCATTTGTAGAGAGGCAATGCTTTTAAACAAAATGTGGCAGGCTTTTTACTGGCCTTGGGGGAAGTAAGGAGACTTCTGCATAGGTAAAATATTTATACTGCAATTTAAATTCTTTAGTTATTTTCCATTTTCATTAGAAAAAAAATCCTTGCCAGCTTGTATAACTTTTTCTAAAATAACAACATTTGAAATATGTGTGTATCACAGGTGTTCTTGTGCTGAAAACACTCCATGTAGCTCTACAGTCCAGTGAGGGAGGATGAGGAGACTGTGTGAGTGGGAGTGAGGAGAACTTGTGTTTTTTGCTCTGTGCAATCATGAATGTGGTGACTGGGGCAGGGTACCCTGCAAATGAATAAACAAAAAAAAAAAGAAAAAAAGTTAACGTTATGCAGTACAAAAGGACATAAAATTTCTCTCAGCACAATTATACTCACACAAAATGCTCTCCTTGTTTTGCAAAATGTCCTGTAAGATTCACACATAAAGCCTGTATATATGGCTTCTAAGTGATTATATAAAAATGTTTCCATTACCTCAAAGTTTATTGGCATTTTGTTGATACAAAAGCTTTCATTGTACCGTGTCATTAGTCAAATCCAGAGGGTTTATGATGTATATGATGACAGTTAGTTGATAAATCAATTAAGCATTCATTAAAGGACTCTGATCCCTTTTGAGTCTGCCCTCTGCCTATATGTGACAAACCTAATGGTTATTTTCTCCCACTGTCTGCTTATTAGTTGATGTGACAGGTTTTCTAATTCTGTATTCTGCTGTGCCATGGAGAGGCACAAACAGATGCACTGTGGTGGGATGACTAATTACTAATCAACTCATTATGTTGACCTTTATGTGAGCAACATACATTTCCACTGAGCATTCACTAGTAAAGTAGCTTTAGGAAAATGAACGAATGTCAACACATATTTGGTAGTGAACCACAGTGTAGGCCGCTGTACGTGAGGCCCAAATGTCTTAAAAATACAAGAGGATGAGGAGAGAAAAGGATTTTCGTGGATAGCAAGGATGAGTGATTCAGAGAAAGACGGGGGTGTTTTTAATCCGGTATGTCGCCACTTAAATCCCAGTCACTTAATTTAACCTCCTTTTGTTTAATTAACCTCAGATTTCAGAGCTAATTAGGTTCAGGTATTAAAGACAGATTATTTTTTCCCACTCTAGCTGCTGGCAAAAGTACGGATGTGGTCTCACACCGCATCAGATGAGATCTCGTTTGGGGTCAGATTGAACCTTCGGGGATAACAGAATCTGGTAACGACAAGCGAGCTTGCCTGAGCGTGATGTTGAAGGTTCACCTGTAGTGAAAATTCTGTTTCACCGTAGTTTTTGAATGGACATGAAAAACATTTGTTATACCTTGAGATCCGCTACACAAAGAACACGATCAGACTTGAGAACAATGGTGAGTCCAACAAAACAAAGGCTTATTTTTCACGTGCAGGAAGAAAAAAACTAATTAAGAACACTAAAAAGGATCAAGGATTTCTATTCTTTTTTTTTTCCTGTTCTTTCTTTGTCAGACTGAATTGAAAAGCGTCTTTTCAAGCATGTGCCGGCACTAAGTGTATTTCCTTTCATGTGACCACACATACAAACCTGTACATAAACTCAGTCTGCTCAGACTCCTGTTTTCCTTCTATCCCATGATGTGCACAAACAATATACCAGGCTGTCAAGAATGTGGGATTTTAACCAGAACATTGAAATGCGCCTTAAGAACTGTTGAAAATGTTGACCCCTGTTTTTAATAAGGCCCTATAGGAGGACAACAGCACTGTACTGAAGGGGACTGGCATCAGTATGTACTGCTCAGTGACAGAACATGCTGCAAGCAGCATACTCCGTTCACCCAATCACCAAAGCTGTCACGCCGTGCCTCATTAGCCTGATGGGAGATCCATGGCAAGTGGCCCCACACTAACCTTCCGTGGCCCACAAATCAATGTGATCACAACAGGATGTGTGAGGGAGGGACAATAAGAGCATCTGTCCTGTCTGTTGGACAACAGTACTTGGGGTTAATTATTGAGGCGGCAATTGCAAATGGCCGAGCCACTTGTGCGAATGAAGCGTAAACAAAAGCAAATTGGAACAGGTATTACGCGGTGTCCATATTAGGCTTCCCTGAGGCCTTTGTCTGATTACAGCAATCACCACGTGTCTCTGGGCTACATAAGTGAGGCACATGAAGTGGTTTTAAAGCACAGGCTTGCACATCTATCCTTCCATCCATCTACCCATCCATCGCTCCTGCTTGATCCTCTACCGCCTCTTAGCCATATTTGAAATTACAAAAGCCTCTCTTATGGGTGGCTTATCACCCATGTAATGACAAAGTTCAAATGTGAATCCATCTGCACATCTCAAAAAGCCATTGAAATCCTCTCCCAAAGGTGCTGATGGCTACAGCAACTACTGTCAATTTAGAAAGTATCTGGAGTCTATAAAAAGCATTAAAAATTTTGTAGCTGTAGACTAAAAACAAGTTTAACACTCTTGTGGATGCAGGATCTAAATCTGCTTTATAACATGCATTTATTGGGGGGGGGGTGTTGATATTTAGTTTTTGAGTATAAGGACACTGATTTCCCGCATATTTGGTGGGCTGTCGCACATCTCAGCTGCATTAATCTAAAGTCAACATAACATTTAAGAGAACAGAGAAGCTTTCAAAAGATGCACAATTTGAATTTTACAGTGCTTTGCTTCCAGCTCAAAATGGCAAGCATGATACATATGTGAATACTATGAGAAAATGCCAAACCATGTAAATCATTTAGCATGTAGCTGAATTCAGGTGACTTTTTTTAAATTAAAGGGACTTCTTTGATTTCTCTTACTTTGCCTTCGCTCAGTACGGCAGTACTGTCGTTTCCCACATCCACACAGGAGCCCCAAAACGTCCCACAAACTTGCATTTAGAAAGATATTGGAGAATAATTGTGATCGAATGTGTTTATTTTTTTATGACGTTTACTTACATGCAAAAAGAAGAAACACTTCCATGCACACAAACGTGCATGGATCTCTTCGTTTTCCCTTACAGCTTGAATAAATCATTGGAATTGTAAAAGCGTTGCAGTTATCTTACCAGCTGAAGAATATTTTGCATTATGTGATTCTCAGTGTAGGATACTGATGTTTTTTTAGCCAGCCTTTTTTTTTTTTTTAAAGTAAAAACCACCAAGGCAAACAGGCACACATGCACACCTCACAAACTTAACACAGCACAACAACAACGGAAACACAATGAAGGGCCTCTCATCCAGGGCCTCGGTATAATTAACTGGAGCAGCTGAGTTTAGGGATTACTCCAGGAGGGGCGGTGAATTAAAGCTCAGCTAATGAGTTGAAGTTTCTTAATTTGTTCTCCCCCGTAATTCCAGAATGGATTAGCAGTAGCTTTAGTCACCTCTTTCCACCGATTAGCATGGCTCGCCCGGTTTCGGCATTTAACTGCAGTGAGGAGCGAGGCGATGGAAGCAGCGGGGATGGTTACACAGCTTATGAGTCAACTTGTTCAGTGGTAAATGCTCAGCAGTGTTTAGCAGATAAAGGTATTCACCTACTCAGGAATAAGAGACAATGAAATAGGGTGCATTGTCTCAATTAAATGATAAGAGCTAAGAGAAATTTTTAATTATTTAAGAAAAACATTTTTTTTTCCACAGAATCATACATTTTGTGTTTGTGTTTAATATGCTGATTTCTTGCAAAGAAAAAAATACTTTCACACATTGTAGAGGTGAAGTATTTCAATTTGATTTGATTACACAGAACAATCTCACTATTTCTGTTGTTTTTCTATGCAGTTGTATCTCTATTTTTCACTCGCTCATTCTATCTCGCTCCCTCCCAATGTGTCTGACTCAACAGCAGCACCAGGATAGTGGACTTAAGACTGTCAATTAGGGTTAAAAGGCTCTGAGGGTGGTGGAGAGCAGTCAAGCATGACGACTGGACCTGGCAAAACACCTGATGCCTAATAATGAAAATTGACAGGGCTTGTTTTTAATTCTCCTGCTACTCGGGGCCATATTGCTCTGGAGCACAATAATGCCGGAGGGTGGAAAGCCACACCTTCAGGCAGGTTTTTCCATTAGCCTTGTGCTCTCTCACATGCATGCTGGAGTGCAAGTGTGTCAATAATATACACGTTCTGAGTACCAGTCGAAGCCAGCAGATGGAAAACCCCCTGCTTTGCACTAAATATGAGCAACACCAGTGGAGCATTATGTTGATCTATCTTCTTTTCACACACACACACACACACACACACACACACACACACACACACACACACACACAAAAATGCATAAGTAGAC
>VUQI01003666.1:9769-22125 GCA_015106735.1 Paratilapia polleni | reverse complement strand
AAAATGCATAAGAGAATTCAGTAAGAGATCTTTTTTTTTTTTTTAAAGTACAGTCACCTTTTATGTGCTGCTCTGTTTCAAATTATGTATCTCTTATCTGAAACACCTAATAAAAGCTTTATACGATCAACAGTGTTATTCTAGAAAGCCAAGGAGTATGGCATTCATTTTGCATTTGATGGGTGCAATTCACTTTGCACTGATGTTTGCATCCAAGAGGCCAGCAACAAACACTGGAAGAGACAAAATGTGTACTCTGCATGATACTGTTTGGTTTTGATCAACCTTAAAGAAGGAAGGTCTTCCAAAATTATGCATTCAAATCTGCCTTTTCCTTTTACCACCCCAATCAATAAGAGCCTACTAATATTTAATTTATGCTATATTACATGGCTCTTATATTATTATTATTATTATTATTATTAGAAGACAAAATGGCAAACATTCCCAGTATAAACAGTGAAAAGGTTACTCATATTGAAGGATACGATCATCAAAGCATCTGACTGATTACACGATTACATTTCTTAAACTTTTTCTTGCACCATTTGAGAATAAAATGTGAAGCAGTGATAAAATGAAAAACTGTGCAAGGCTGCTGGCAGTATTTGGGCTCTTACACTGTCAAAACATCCAATAAAGTAGGTGAGAAGGTCCTGTAGCCAATTAGGGAGCAGTAAAAGACTGAGGCTCAGGAGAGGTTTTATTGTGAGACCACATCACTGCAACATCCTCAGATTATTTTTAGATTCAGCCCCAGAGCAGAGGCTTGCGAAAGGTGTGTGAATATGCCCTTGCCTGGGAAATGTCACACCCGCACGGCAACATCAAGTGTTGAATTCAGTCCTAGCTTAAGGTATAAAGTCAGAACCACTCTCAGTCTAGAGCTGAACACGTGCACTCTCATTAGGATCTCTTGTACGTGTAGAGGGCGGGGAAGAAAGGAAATATGCAGTTTCTAAAGCCTACGGGTGACAAATTAGTGGGAAGATGCATTGCTGTAAGCATGAGCTGGCTGCCTGACCGATTAGAGTGACGTATGCATCTCACTGGTGGACAGCTTTCATCAAGAAACTGAATTGCCATGGCGACAGCCAAGTGACTCAGGATGGGAACAGTGGGTGGGCTTGTTACATACTGTGCCATATTTGCAGGCACTTAAATTACTTATGCAGCCACTTAAGCTGATATTGCTTTTGTTTATGATAGCTTGATGTTGTTTCATCATGGATGTCTGAGTGAATAGTAGTGAAGTGGATGGTGGTCATTCAGTAAAATTTGTGAGGCTTTTAGGCATCGGTGCTTCATTAATGGACAATTTAGGAGTTTTATCATGTACAGGTTACCAGACATTAATGAGTCCAGAAAATCTGCTGCACTGTGCGTGTGTGTGTTATGAGTTTTCCCATGCATGTATCAAAGATGGAGACAAAGCAATTGTGTGAACTATTGTACAAGTTGAGGTCTCCATGGTTGGGATTATTATTCAGAAGGGGGATGGAAATGCACACATGTGTGTATGTAAGTGAGAGTGAAACAGAGATCTTTGCACATGGTATTAAATGAGGAGACCCATTCTTTAGCCAGAGGGTTCGAACACTGCTGACCTCTGCTGTGACCACAGTCATGTTGACAGCAGCTGCACTTCACACATACTCCCCCAGGCCCGATGTGTCCACTATCCTTAAGTGATGGGACCAGGTTATAGGAAGACTTATAGAGCTCAGCCTGGGCTCTAAAACAATGCCATAGAGCGATGTATCACTCACTAACAAACAGCTGAACTGGCAGAGCCTGCCTTTCAAATACACTTGTTCATCTCCGCTAGTTAACCGTGAAGATATGAAACTCCACACAGGGGAGAGAAAGAAGGTTAAAACCATTCATGCTGAATCTAACAGAGGTTTATGCTTATTGTTGGTTTTGTGGGTTTTGGTGGTAAAGCAGGATAGGGAAATATGTGCTCATTTGTGACATACTGCTGTTTTAGTTCTATATAATTGTCTAACAAAATGATATACTGAAATGATGTGGTCCCAAAGTAACAGAGGGTTGATCTCTCCATAGTCAGCTAGCCTTTTTTGTGTAATTTTAATTTTAAGGTTTATTTAAACTGAGCATTTTTATCACTATTGCCGTCCTATGTGTTGGCTAGGCTTTTAGTATTTGACTACTATTAGTTCCTATAAAGTAATTAAGTCCGTAGTAGTTGCGTTTTTACATGTATTCCTCATGGTCCAGTGTAAAGGTTTACCTCTAATCCACATTCTCTGTATAAGTTGTTATTATTCATTCTATAAGGCAGCAGATTTTATGGTAATCAAAGCCCCATTTTCCCAAGGTTACTCTGAAAGTCATGTCTTTGTACTTTTTTGGCTTTACACTGAGTTGAAGTTGTTATCAGGAATATTTCTGGTAATTGCCATCATTCAGTACAGTAAAACTGGCCACAGGTGGGCTGCTAATAGGAACAAAAGGCTGTATTCATTATGTCCTCAAGTCAGCTCTTTTATGGAGTGAGTAGGATATCGCACGACACATTTGACTGCGGGCCTCTATTAGAAGAAAGGTCTTCCACAACTTCCATTATACTATTCCATAATTCATCAAACATACTGAATTTTTCAAGAGGGATCCGTCATCAGCTTAGATTTTTATCAACAATAGGCTGCCTTGTAGTCCACTGATTGGTTTCAGACAGGCTGAGCAGCAGATGAGAAATGAACATAAAAAGCTGCGTTAGGATACCTGTCAAATCTGTCAGTTCCCCAAACCTTGTGTTCATGGTCCCCTTATAATGAATTAATGATTAATCAGGATTTTGTGAAAAGTCTCAGTGAATGATGGAAGAATAATGAGATTGTCTTTGATCAGTCTGTGTTAGCTCATGTCAGTAATTTGTGGTAAGTCATCTGAATTCAGCTATTGAAATTTTCTGTCCGCTGCAAGCCCATTAAACCAAGTTGTTCCTCGAAATCATCCACATCAGCCACCAGTGAATCACTGATATCCAGGAAGATTTGAGTTACAGCACTCCAGTTCTGCAGCAGTCTCTAAGGCCGGCTCAGGCTTCCGGTCCTCACTGTGGACAAACCATTATTATGCTCATGATTGGAGTCCCTGTGTGGAAATACCGAGTGCTCTCCTCTCTGACTGTGTGAGCCTAATACTGTGTGGCAGGTCCGGCACTCCACTGCCTAAACACATCTGTCATGTTTTGTCATTGTGATACAGCAACCAGCCGACTCCCACCTCTGTGGCAGGGTATGCTCTGTCACCGTGCAGATAGATCTGTGTATAAGAAAAGATGCAAAAGAGAGAGATAAAGTGGATGTCGCAATAAAGTTTACCAATACTTACATTACATAAACAGCATAGGTTGCATAAAGGAGTAAAAAAAAAACACTGAGAAACTGAGGGAAGCAGGGAGATGCAAAAACGACAGAGTATGTATAGAAGCTCAAAAAAAAAAGTACACAAAAACACACAGTGTACAGCAAACATTTGCATAAATATACCCACGCATTACATCATTTACATTTCAAAAGCTACATGTGTACCCACAGCGTTAAAAATTCAAACCTGGGGTGTCACGCTGGCCCAGCGGTCTGATTCATACCACCTTGCTGTACAGCTCTCTCTTATTGGAGCAGGATGTTTTATTTGTTCTCAGTTTTTCAATCCCTCTGTACTAGGTTGTCTTCTAAACACAAAAAAAAAAAAGTCTGGCTTGACCCTAATCTCAAATTTGCTCCCGCAAGACAGTATTAACAATATTACTGCAGTAAAATCTAAAGACTTCAGAGACTCTAAAAGATACTGTATATTAAACTATCTCACCTAAAGCAGCTCTTATATAATACTCTGTGCAAAACTATTCCCTTTGATTCACTTTTCTCTCAAGTTTGCTCACCAAGTATTGATTGTCAACATGAATTGATTAGATCTAACCTAGAAAAAGTGAAGTAAATCTCTAAGATGTCTGCTGGCTAGCACAGCGTGGTATGTTCATCCGGCCCTCTGTTTACTCTTTAGCATCTAAGTCTGAAATTGACTTATGGCATTAAACGATAAACAAGTGTCTAAGGAAAAGTTTAAAGTTTTATCTGCGAGTTGTTTTTCTAAGATGATGAGTTCTCTTGTTTTTATCTGGTGCCTTGGAATAATGCGCTTAGACAAGACTCATATTAGAACAATATCTGAAATGCACAATCAATAATTTATGTAAAGCAAATAAACTGGAAAATAACACCTTAGCTTTTCTGGCCTTCAGAGCTTGAAATTTTAAAATCTTGCTTTCTAACACAAATAGAAACCCAGCATTAGTAAAAATGTGGTTATGGTATAAATTTTAAGGGAGGCATCCTGCCATGCAGGGAATTGTTTCCTGTGAGGTGCATACAGGATTTTTATGGAGAGTATCCCCATGGATTGTCTTAGCAGGGGTACAGCTAGTATTGTATCATCCTTAAAGTGAAAAATGTTGTTAGTGACTCTTAGCATGACCAACACACACATACACAGTCTTAGAAATATGTGTGCCCACATGCTCCTTGAGCTATGATAATTAACCCGTCACAATGTGGAGAAGAGAGATGCTAATGAATGAGGATGTCAGAGAGGACAGCGCAGATGCAGCACAGGGTTCACGCTGAAAATCTCAGGGCTAAAATATGAATAAGGTCTGAAATTAACATGTTTCTGTGGCACTTTGTGGCAGCTTAGTGTAATGTCATTTTTTTTAATGTTTTTATTATTTCTGCAACATATTACCAGATGGCCTTTTCAGTTTTGATTATATAGTACTAGTCTTTTTGTTTTGTTTCATTTAAAGAACTTATTCATTAATTACTTTTCTTTCAGGTCCTTTTCAGGACTTTTTGATTCAAGTGTTAAAAAAAAAGAGTATTGAGCTTAGTCTGCACATCTTGCTGACATTTTCTAATCAAAGTAGTCTAGAAAATATTTTTTTGGAAAAAATATCAAGAAGAAAATTTATAGTAAACAAAACTGAACCCTGAAACTGTTATCACAAGTAGCATTTTGATGAGACTGGGCTCTGGTTGGGGCAGATCAAAAGTGCCACAGCTACTGTGGCCTCTGTGTTTTGATAGCGGACCTAAAATAACTAATTTTAGAGAAGAGCAGTAGTGATTTCAGTGGCATTGTTTAGACCACAGGACTTTGGCTGAAGCCCAAAGAAAACCTGGTGGCAACAGCTTTTGTGATCATTGCGACATGCGTGCGATCGTTTACTTATTGCGCAGCGGTTTGCAGGCTTTTCCTTTTAATGTTAACATCAGCTACAGGGTGTCTGAGAAATGCACATGAGAAGACATCATTTCTTACTGTCAGTGGCCTGCATTTACAGTACAGACACAACAAGCTAGGCTGAAACTTGTTCCCAGTGGCCAGGATGAGTGACAGGGATGAAGAAATGAAAGCCACTGTCACTCAAGATTTTCTTGCCTGTCATTAGAAATGTGGTGCCTGTCATCACATTGAGCTGGCGACGGAGCGCAGGTGGAACTAAAAGTGGGAACGGTCATGAAGAGAGTTAACTGTGACTGACAGGAAGAACAGAGCAATTACAGTGCCTGCCAAGGGTTTTGAGTTCACTAGAGGTGAGGATAATTGAGGAGTCAATATGTAACTTCGGTTATATATTGTTCCTTTAAATCTTTTTAATCTCAACATCTTTTTTGTCAGATAAGATTTTTTTTTTCTTTGCCCTTAAATTCTAAGGTTAAGGGTTTCATTTTGTTTAGAAATTACAAGTGAATCTCAGACTTAGCTCAGGTACCTTTTGATAGGAGCACTGCCCATCTAAACTGTATATTACCATCCATGTAGAATAGGTGAGTAATTCAATGTTTTATGGTTACAGGGTGTTATACCTTACATTGGTCTTTATATGTGATTCGCAGTACATGAAAAACAGAAAAGTCAAAAATGATTTTCAGTTACATCACATTACTTCATACATTGCTACTTGTTAAGCTAAAAGGAAATAAAAAAAAAACAAAACAACAAAAGACGGTCGTGTTCAGAGCAACAACATCTCCAAGTATAAAAGCTCTCTAAACAGCCGGAGACAAACATGGCCCCTCTCCAGAACCACAAGATGGCAGGGGCAGATGGCCAATTACATCCCATAATGCCTAATTGTAAATGATGAGGCAGGTGTCAAATTAGGCCTACCTACAAATGAAGGGGAATTCATAACACATCACCTGAGACAAATACAATCTGTAATTTGAAAGAGAAACATTAGATATATGGGATTAATTTGTAAATCTATTTTTCTTGTATAGACAGTGTTATGATGTGACCTGTTACTGAGATGAATTTGATATTTCAGATAGCTAAAGAATATTAGCAAGTTCCTGGTGAATGCAATTGCAGAATGTGCAAAAGGTGACAGGTAGTGCATGGTGTTGGGTTCACAGAGGTTCATTATGCACAGACAGAAGAGGTTGCGATTACACCAGAACTGTAAATAACCCACCCTGTGTTCCTCAGTGCAATCAGCAGAAAGTACTGATCTCTCTCACAAAGAAACCAGGGAATGCTTTCACTGGATGCTTAACCAGCTGAATTTTACAATAAATCTCACATCGCATTACCAAAAAGTGAGGAGCAAAGTTAGCGTGGGCTTGGTAGGAAATCAATATACTTCTAACAACACTTACAAAACTGAATATACTATACATATTTCAGTGTTTAATTATGCATTATCTTTGATGTTCAGCTGAAGCAGTTGTCTTGTTCCACAGTGCCTGACATTTACCCATTCTCTCTTTTTTTTCCACATTGTTAATTTTTGATTCATTTATTTGCAAGTCTCTGAAAGACCATCAACTTAAATGTAAAGTTAAATTTAGTCATTGAGAGAGTGCCTTTTGTGGCTGGGTGAGCTTTCTAAAGTTTGACCAATCAAATGAAAATGTCATCATCTTCAGTATAAGATAGGGAATGTGACAGAAAGCCTGAGTTACAAAGCAAAGAGCATGAAAAAATTGCTCCAGTGAAATGCAATGAAAGACACCTTTCAGTTCCAATATTTAAGGTCTGACAAATACAAGCCTCTTGCAAGCCTGGTTTGGGTTTGACCTTTTTCTTTAATTTTTGCGCCCATACGTCATGGATGTGCAAATGAGATTGCTTACATAGTAAGTTAAATGTTTTTCTTCATATAGATAGTGCATAAAGATGTATTGAAAGACATGCAGTGCTATTATTGTGCAAGTATACAATTGAATGGATCTAAAACATTCACTTCATTCTATGTGGCTCTGCAGTCAAGGTATTTAGACATCAGTGAGTCACTACAAGGACATACATTTTTGCAGCCAGTTAACCAAGTCTGCATTGCTCTCTCCTCATCTCTCTGTTTGCTCATCTCTTCCCCCTTAAGAGGTCACTGTGTCCCCATTCTCCTTCTCATCTTTCCGAACCTGATTATTGGCTCTCCATCCAGACACAGTCACTTCTGTTAATTAGAACAAACCTTTTAGTCATTGAACATACATCTTCTCTTCTAAGACCGGCCAAGACCGGAGCGGACTTGCCATAGACCATCATTCATTTGAAGTGTCTGTCCTCTCTGTCTTTTTCCCCAACCCTTGCCTCCTCTCTGTTGTGGCAGCGCAGCTCCTGTCCAGAAGCACTGAGCTGCTAAATAGCCACAACCAACCGTCCGGAACGACCCGGCAATGAATATTAAAAATCCATCAGGTTGCAAATCAACAAGCCAGTACATGGCAAACACTATTCTTTTCATTTGGTGTTACTGTCACCCTTGGCCCCCCATTAACGCTGTGCTGTTATAAAGAAAGCGAATCAGCGCTATTATGGCATCTGAGAGCCAACAACCTATTAGAGACTTTTGACCTGCTGCTTCAACGTTTTGTCATGGCCATGTGACAACAACCATGTTGAAAGAGAGTCTCAGTGTGTGTTGGAAAGAGAGGCAGAATAAAATCAGAACGAACAAATCAACAAACTTCAGAGGGACACCCACAGCTAAGGAGGAAAAAAAAAAAGAATTCTTGAGAGCCTAGGACAAAGAAAAGATGTTGATTGCTTGCACTCATAGCCAAAGGTTGTCCCTATAAAAGCTTGCCCTTTCCTGAGCAGCCTGGCCTCACTCTCTTATGAGTATGCTCATATGCTTTTAACGATGCTCTCTACCATCTCTGCGCTCAGCCATCGCCTCAGGAAGATGCTATTCCATTACCCTCACCCTAAGAGGAAAGCACAAACACATTTGGTGAAGCATATACAGCATGTAGAGATCTGCTGGGGGTTCCTTGCTCAGGGAGGCCTTAGGTGCTGGGTGGGGTCATTCAGGTGGAGCTTGGGAATTTAGGTAGCACAGTGTACATACACAGAGAGTGTAAAACATAGAAAACTGAAATAGAACTAAAACTGACCATTTGATGACCTCAGTGTCAGAATACACTACTTGAAACTGTAGAGAAAAATAGAGGGATGGAGAAAGAACAATAGAGATCGATCAAAAAGATATCTACACACTGTTTGAGGTTGCTATTGCAGGTTTCTGCTGTGTGACACTACATGTCTGCTGACCAAGTGGGAGAGGGGGGATGAAAAGTTAGCCTGATTTTAGACAGAATTGTAGACTGGTTACACTCAATTTCAATCTCCAGCATGACATTGTGTCCACTTTAGCTGATTTCTATGGAGGGGAGGATTCAATTTTCACTAGAGACCAAAGTAGTGGCCTGAATCTAATATCATTTTTAGTCAATACCCCGTACCCATGCCGGTTTTTCCCAGGGTTTTAAGAGTGGAGCAAGGAAAGAAGAAACAGTTCAGCATGTTCCTCCATTTGTAGTTTGGCACCAAGGCTTTGTGGATGCTGAAAAAAGTGCCCTGGACATTTGAAATGTCCCTGTCACAGTGCACAACTTAACGTCAGCTTGACAACAGGATTTAGCCCACCGCTTTGATTGGCTAACTGTTAGTCCTCCTGTTGCACTCATTGGATGAATTACTTTTTTTTAAATCCACAGACTACTGATTGAAGTCACAATGCTAGCCGAATCAGTCAACTCAGGAATGGATAGATGTTTAACTTGTAGGCTGGGCCATAAGGTGAGCAATTTTGCTTTAAAAAGTTGTTTTCCAATAGGAAGAAAGAACCATTCTTATTCATTTCCTATGAACGTTTCAATTTTAGTAATAAGTAATAAAACAGCTCTTATTTCATCTGCATAAAGAGATTCATCTTTATTTATTTGTTTTTAAGTATCATAAGTATCATTGAACATTTGTTACTAGGCAAGGCCATTTTCTGTGGAAACTTCCTGAATCATAGTGGCAGCTATAAAAATAAATAAAGGAAAATCTAAATGAACAGGGACTGTTATTAAATGGAAATTTCAGAATAAAGGTTTTTTTTTCTTACACCTCTGTGGGGTATATTCACATGAAGGTCCAGTGAGGCAACTTTAGCTGCCACCAAATGTATTCCTCATTAATTTCTAAGTTAGTGATGATTTGTGTCTTTCTAGTATTCCTCTCCACTGTTTGATTAATATGAGCTCCACTGTGTTACCAGCATCGTCCCAGGCCCATGCAGAACAAAGAAACAGCAAATCCCTAGACAGCCTTGGGCAAAGGACTCTGTCCCCCTGACCCACTCCACACGGCCAGCTGAGTGTCCCACATTGCCTGCCCACTTCACAGCATATGGAAGCAAAGTGCTGCCAATGCTGCAAATGGTGGTTTAGATCCATCTGAGCCCAACTGTCACATGGTGGCACCTGGGGCATGAGTCTTCTCGAACTAAACCCTGCTACAATCAGGCCACAGGCGCTTTGAAGAAAAACTGCTGCAATATAAGATTTCTTCTCCCTCCAGCCAGCTTGATAAGTATTTCATCTCTTCCAATCTCCAAAACCATTTGAGCAGACATCTATAAAAAAGTGAAATGATAACACTGAATTGTGTGTAAATTCTGGTGTATTGTTGATATATACTTCCAAGTCTCATAAAGGGACTAAATTGGATTTTGAAATTATTACTGTATATGTGTTTTGACAAAGCGTTCTTTTTTCTCATGCAAATAAATGAACAGCGGCCGCTGTCTCTAATGCCCCTTCTCTCCCTGCCACAGGGCAGACATTAGTGTCACACTCTCTTCAATAGAGGTCTGTCATAAAAGACACATCAATAACCAGAGACGTCTCGATGTTCTCCATTATTATTATTCTTTAATGCTACCAGAGACACGATTTAATGCCGTGCGCATTTTTCTCCTTCCTGCCATTGCTGATCTGCAGAGTTTCATTAGCATACAAAGGCCTGTTTTAGTTGTGGGGGGTTTGTGGTAGATAGCAGCCAGCCAGTTAGCTCATCTTACTAACCCCCTTTGTGTGTGTTTCTTGCTGCCAGAGCTAAAGATGATGGTTTTGTGGCACATTGGGGAGGCTCTGTCACATTAATCCTTCCCACACACCGCTCTAAACCCAGCAGTGCATAATTCTACTGCAGGGTTGCTCAGATGGCCCCAGATACCATAAGCATGAGGTTTGAAGACAAACAGCATCTGGCAAGGGGAAAAAAGAAGTTGGGCAAAGGTAAAAAGTCATTCAGGCATCTGTGCTTACTCAGCTGAGTTTGTATGTATGTGAGAGAGTCAGGGAAAGTGAGATGCAGCGAGAATATAAACACTGCTTAGATGGACGGGTTTATTTTTGGGAAAAATCATTCCATGCCTTTCATAACAGGACTCACAAGGCATCTTCTCCTATTCCATCTGGGAAATGGCGCTTGCTTTTTTAAATTTTTTTTCATGTCACGTCTGTCATGTGTTTGGGGGGTGCAGTGTAAACTTACTGCCAGGCTTGGCCTGAAAAATGCATATCTGTGCAGAGAGCTTTTGCCTTTAGCAGTATGGTTGCTGTCTGCCCCATCCTTCCAAGTATCTCCAGCATCTTTAAGCCCCTCCAGCTTTCTGTTACCTATAAAGCATCTGGAATTTTAGAGGGAGACAGGTGCTGCAGACAGACTGTCAACAAGCTATTCACTTTTCCTCAGCCTTCCTTAAACATCACTTCTTTCACCCTATTGTAACAGAAACAAGACTTCATATACGCATACACACAGGTTATGAGGGACCACCAAATATGTTGTAATTTCCCAGCTTAAGACAGGAGGCCCTCTAAAGTGCTAACATACATTTAATTCATCATGAATGAGTGTGCATGATTTTCTTATACCTTCTGTTTACTCAATCAGTCTCCTGGGGTTGGCTCCAGCCAAGAGCATCCCTCTTGTAATGTCACTGTTTTACATAACTGCAATCACACTTTTTTTTGCCAGACAACTGCACTGGTGACCTACCGTTACATGAGTGAATTGGTGTCACTTTAATTTGCCCATATGGCGCCTCTGGTATGATACTACTGTAAACTTAAAATGTCAGCTTGCACCAGGTGCTAGAATGGCAAGAGGAGGTGTGTGTGTTGTGTGTAAAGGTGGACATTGCTGATGATGGTTCAATGGGAATAAAAAAAGTATTCATTATAATGTGTTACATAGCTCAAAGGAAGAAGCTATATGAGGTGTATAATGACATTTAGCGCTAGCACAGAACACTGGGAATACATCTAATTACCGGGCAAATCATCAAGGAGGCTACGGGGTGTTTCAAAAAGCTTTGGCAAATGCAGCAAAACATAGGGGTCAGAGAAACCCAGAATATTTTGTTGTGTGCTATATTTCCCAGTATGAACACTGAATGTTTATGTCTCTGCTGTACATTTCCACACTGCTCATAGCCAGACATGGAGAGGATAAACTCACACCAAAGGTTCCCTTTGGCTAATGTAGCTGTTTGCTTTAATAACTTGCATTAGAGTAAGCACATCCCTGGAGGGTACTGTACCAAGATGAACACTTCCATCACCCTATCCTTCACACTGGCAAACAAATGCTTGGACATGGAATAATCTAGTGTTCTGCAGGCTTATGGCCGATCTCATCACAGTAGTGTAAATGCCTTCTAATTTGGAAGTTTTGACTTTGAAGGCATGAGGTGAAAGTGCAGAAGTAGTGCTGCTTAGAATGTATGCATGTGTGCGTATGCTGTGTACGAGTGTGTGTGTGTGTGTGTGTGGAGGGAGATGGGGGAGTGATGGAGTGGGGGTTGCTATTGATATTTCACAGGATATCTGGCAGGCCAGTGTGCCTGTGGATTAGAGGGGGCTCCATCAGGGTGGCTGCATAATTAGGACAACTGTGTTGAAGGTGCTGCAAAATGGTCTGCTTTTCCAGCATTGCACCCCCCCCCCCCCCCCCCTTTTTTTTTTTTTTCCTTTTTTACT
>VUQI01003661.1:0-10049 GCA_015106735.1 Paratilapia polleni | reverse complement strand
CCCCCCAGCTTTTTATTCTCCCCCACGTATCATCTTTTACACAAACCTCCACGGCTACGTCGGCTGCTATTCTCCCGGAGACGTCGTTCATCATCCTCCTCCTTTTTCCTCAAGCTGAGTTTTAAACTTATCCACCAGCCGAGCTGATGCTGAGCAGCTCGTTTCTCAGCTGGAGTGATAACTATCTTTTGCATGCCTGGCGCGGGCAGACCTGAAAGCTCTCCCTGGGTCCAATGGAGCATTATTGATTGGAAAGTTTTCTTGATTAATTCTGGTAGAGCTGTATCCAGAGGAGCGCTGCGATTGTTGTCATGAAAGTTGTGTCCACATTTTCATGCACAAATGCACACACACACATGCAGAATGCTCTGTCCAAGATGCTAAGCTCCATGACAACAAATTGTTATGTAGGATTTGGATTTGGATTCACTCATGCTTACACAACTGCAGAGCTGGCTCAGACCAAAATACTCTGGTCCGTGTGATTTGCTTTGCTTCAAAAAAAGGCCCTTGGGTAGTTCTTTTTTTGCACGGCCTGCAGTTGGATTCCTCATTTTTATGAGATTTTGATAGGTTTGGGCTTTCCTCTTTTAAAATTGATGATTGCGCTTATTTACAGTAGTAGGGTGGTTCAAGTAAACCACATTCGCATTTGGAATTGGTTTAAGTCCACTAAGAGTGCAAGAAATAAACCGTGGTTGAATGAAACTAAATTTAAAATTAATGGTATAATTACACAAACAACATACCAAACATAACAAAACATGCCATAGTTCAAAACTTAGAATATGTGATGCCCCAGCACAACACAGGTATACCCCTACCTTCCCTTTGTGAATTATTTATGGTTGCACTTCTCTGGACATGGACTTTAGTGAATATTTCATGCAACTTATTTGCTTCTTGTAATAGCTTTGACTTAAGCCTCACTCTAGCGTCCTCACAGGGGGGCCCTTGCCAAATGGACAGCTAACCTCTCCCTTCCCAGAGTGTGAAACTCTGGGGCACAGAAGGCCTCTAAGGTCTTATTCCATTTGCAGTGGCTGGAATACAATGTACAGCACTGCTGATGCAAAGCAGGCCATCCAGACCTCTGTGGAATAGTTCAGGGTGGTGTGTTACTTAAATTGTCTTACGTCTGTGTTGAAAAATGTCAAAGGAAGTGCCATACTCTAAATTACAGTGGGGATCAAAAATGCCAAAAATAATCTTTTTTTGTGTGATGCTGCCTGCCTCTTACCATTACACACAAGGTGTTTTTTGGTGTCCTATCTTGATGGACCAGCTGTGGCATTGTTGGCCAACAATAGATAGGTACCATTTCAGGGACCTACAAGTCCAGATCGTGTTTGGATCTTTATTCCCATGCATTGACTTGTCTCATTCTCACTTACTTTTGCTTTTCCTTGCTGGTTAGGATTTAGGCATTAAAAACCACTTGGGTAACGTAAGGAAAAGAATGTGGTTTAGGTTAAAACCTTTCACAAAAGTAACCACACACTGATAAATATCAAGTTGGGAGAGACTGCACCATCTTACTACTGCATGTTGCATATTGTGAATAACTGGGACACACTAGTGGCTTTGACTAAATTTTATTATTTGACATCCAGGGAATTGCAAAATCCTATCTGGTTTTCTGTGCTATTCAGATTGTGCATATTGTTTGTTTGTACTCTTGTGGTTTGTACATTATAGATACCAACTTTGAACCTCTGGTGCCAATTTTGTACCTTAACCTCTACATCCCCCAAGTTACCAGTGAACCATTTAGGTTAGGGTTAGGCTGCATTTTAGCCACATGCTAAACAAGCCTTTCAGAATCTTGAAGATGTTACTTTTAAAATCAATTATTTTACATGCATTTCACCTTCTGTTTCAGCGTTTCAATTCAATTCAATTCAATTCAATTTTATTTGTACAGCGCCAAATCACAACAACAGTCGCCTCAAGGCGCTTTATATTTTAGGGTAAAGACCCTACAATATTAGATATTGAAAACTCCATTAAAAGAGGTAGATGTAAACCATATACTAATCCTAAAGGGGTCACTGGCCACCTGCTGAATGCTAAGAGGTTAACCCCTTAACAGTCACCAAATCAGCAGTGACCAGATCAGCAGTGACCTGGCAAGTATTATGGTTATGGTTAGGATTATGTTCACATTAGAGCCCAACTAATATAGGATTTTTCAGACTGTTGCTGATACTGATATATTTGGTGATTTAAAAATTCACCTTCCGATATATCGGACAACATTTTATTTTCTTTCAGATGCACGAAACATAAATAAAAATTCCCTAACAATTGTTATGTGTAGTTATTTATTTACTCGTGCATGACTCTGCTTGGATCTGCTGGTTGTTGTGGTCCAAACACGTGTGGCCAACAGGGACGTTGCACAGTGCCCTCTGGTGGACAATCTAAGCAATGTCAACACTCATAACATGGTTGAAGGGTGTTTCTCCTGTCTCTTCTTTACTTTTTTAATTTTCCTTTTTCAGCCATTATAAATGCTGATACCAACAGATTGGCAAATAGTTAATATCAGCCAATAATATTGGCTCACAATAAATCAGTCAGGCTGTCATTCACATATACCCATTATATGGAATTTTCACATATTTGAGATACCTAAATGGAAATCATATAACCAAATGCATGTAAGAGACTTTATTTGGAAGGTTACATCTTCTAGTGTGATACAGTGCTTGCTTACCATGTAGCTACTACGCATCACAACAATACCTCTACTCCTAAGTGGTTCATTGGTGGCATGGAGTAAATTTACCCTCTGAGGTCTGACCATCAGCTCATCATAGCAGTGCAACTTCTAATTATTTGAGTAGCTAATTCCAGTCAAACAAATGATGGTTAAGGTTAAGAGGTTAAGTAAACTTATTTGCTGAACAGGTTTCATATAGTTGCGCAACATGGTTGATTACAGATCAAGAATTATTTGAGCTTAAAACCATAAAACCTAAAGAAAAAGCTACTGTACACAATGAAGATATACAGCAGGTCTATTCAACTGATTTGTCATAATCACACCTTTCATATTGCTTCTATCAAACAAATCAATCAACATATGTTAATTTAGTAGTTTGTGAGGGCTTCAGTAATACACATAATAATGTGTAAATAATATCCCTGAGGAGTGACATTTCAATGTACAAAAAAAACCCCAATCACATCCACCTTTTCTCTGTATCCTGTTGAAGACCTGTCAGGATGACAGACTGGCAGTTTGACAGTAGAGTAAAATTTCAGCCAAGGGGCCAAATAACTGAATATGTGAAGAGATTTCACAGCTTTACATGGTTAGATATGGTTAGATATGGTTATACTAATGTTAATATCTTCAGTCACCATTTATATGAACTAGCAAATAAAAGAATGATTTCTTCCCTAATATGGTATTTATTATGATTTCTGTTTCATAAGGGCCATGAATCCACCACGTTCAACAGACAGATGGTATTACCTGGTTGGCCTAGAAAAAAATCTGGCATGAAAAAGTAAAGAAAACAGACAAAATTATAAGGCATTTGTAGCTATGCCACACAAAGTGCTCTTGAAGGTGAAAGCAGACGGTGGCATGCTGCTGTATCACTGCACTTTCCAAGTCAGGCATAAAGGGGGCCTGACAGAGTGTAGCACTAGTGAAAAGCAGACCCTTTTTAAGAGGGCAATTCCCAAGTCAGACCACTGAGTTGTTTACATGTAGTAAATTTAGCCAAACCTTGTATTCCCAGACCAGAATTAAGATGCTAGTACACTGCCCTGTGGGGAAGCTGCTGATGAAATGACTCTGACACTGTGTTTTCCACTTGGACATACTGAGGCTTCCCATTCAGGAAATTAGCCATCCAGCTTGCCAGTTCTCCATCGAGATTACATCTGAGGACATCAGATAAGAGCAGAGGAAAGACAAGAGCTGTCTGTAAACTGGTGTATATTCACTCAGTTCATTTGTTGAAAGCCATGCTTCACACCACATTAATATCTTTTTGCAGCCTGCCCTCTGTCCTGATATCAAATGCTGGCTTGTGTGTCAGGTGTGGCAAGCGCTAGGTGACTGGGTCAATGCGTGATGCTAATTAGCATCAGCTAGTGGAGCGAGGGGAACACTGCGTTCCGAAGCTGCTCCCTCTGTGCTCACGGTGCTACCTCAGGGCCGCCAGGACTGCTGAAAGATTAACTTGTCTCATGCTAATGTGGAACCAGCAGCTGTAAAAACTCAGCATCTTGATGACCTGTCAGCTATCAGTGACTTTGCCAATCTGAGACCTTGCCAGTAACCCTTGAATGATTAATTCGCTGTGACTGGATTACATTCAGTCTCGTTCATTTAAGGTGAGGCAGCAATCTTAATAATCTAACTCACTTTTCTTCACTTCCTTCTGTCAGACACACACACACACACACATCTCCCCTTCCTGATAGTGGACAGCTTACAGCTTGTTTTATTCAGCTGTGGGGTTTTTTGGGGGGGGTTTTTTTGTAGATTTTTCTGTGTATTTGCCTCCTGCTGTAGCTCCAAATAAGTAATTATTTTCATTATCAGTTTATCTGCCAATTACTTTTTTTTCACAACATATCAGTTAATTGTTTGTCCTGCCTTAACGCAACTTCCAGAATTGTCAAATATCTTTTTTGTTTGATCAAAAAGAGTTTCCATCCTGTTTAACAGACTAATCAATTAATAAACCAATAAATCCTACTTTGAGTGGCACCAGGGTTGAGAGGAAAAGGCATGATTATACTAGAAATTCTCCTAGGAATGGGTGAACTGACAGAAAGATACGGCACGGGGCTGGTGTAGAACGGTGTGCACCGGTGCGCCTTGATATGGAAATGAGAAGCAGGATTGCTGGCTGATGTGGACTTGCATGGAGCGCTCTGAGGGTATATGTATCTGGTAGACAAGTGGAAAAGGCTTGGGAAGTTATATTAATAAATTTATGTGGTGGTCAGATATCTATAAAAGATGCAGTCTGCGATGCTACACAGCAACTGCCTATGCCATTCGTGCACTCTCAGAATGTAGTGACAGAATGGCAGGTACTTTGACGGTACCTGTTTTTCTACATGAGTGTACCCCGTAGGGTTCATTATTGGACCTCAAGGTAACTATGTGTACCTTTCAGAGGACCATAAAAGAAAAAAAATTGGTGTAAATATGTACATTTTGCTGTTTGGGAACATATATTTCCCCAACACCCTCCAGACCATCAGCAACCGGTGCAGGGATAGGGTTGGGTTTTGTTTTACTCTCATTTTGTGTTGTAATGGTACAGTTTTTCTGTTCATGGCTTTTCCATTTGTGTGCTCCAAATATGTGAAAATTTTATGAAAAGGGCTGGACATTATCCTAACGCAAACATTATCCCTAACCCTAGATGCGTCACCTGTTGGATGTTAAGAGGTTAGGGTACAGTATCAATAGACAATCTGTGTTTGGCCAAATACAAATGGAAATTAGGTCAAAATATTATTTCTACTCTTAGTTTTTAAGGTTTACTGTTTATTTAAGCTAAATGAAATATCGCTGCATATCTGCGACACAGCATTGTAATGGTTAGTACTGTTGCCTCAAATGAAGAAGATTCTGGGTTCAGATCTTTCTAGGGCCTTTGGTAGAAAGCCCACCAGGAACAGGAAAATCAAAGACATGTATGTTAGGTTAATTGGTGTCTCCACATTGGCTGTTGGTGCAGATAGCCCTAAAGGTACGAAGAAAAAAAAAAACACCTTTATTTTCTGAGAGTATATGCAGTAGAGGGATGTTTATTTGGCTTTCCGTGACCTTGACACACCATATTGTTGTTGAACTGACACCAGTCATTAAACATAAAAACAGAACCGATTGGTTATCAATACTAATCCCAAGGCCATGTGAAGGAAACTGATAATGAATGTGTCATGCCCTGCAGCCCTCATCGGAGGAACACATTCGTCTCATCTCTGGCCAGTGAGGTAGATGTGGAACTGAGGGGCCACTGCATTATAAAGAGTTTTATATAAACAAGCACTCGAAGTGATACATAACAGAAAACCTTACATGCACGGCTTGACGTGTGACTGCAGATCTCTGAGCCCACGCCTCACAGACACGTGCAGCTACACATGCACTGCCGAGTCCCTGGACTCGTATCGCCCTTTTCCTCAACCCCCTGGCAGCAGTGGTCTTCCAGGCTAAGCCCCGTGAATCTCCTTTTAATGAAGTCCAGAGGTAAAAAGTGCACACTCTCCCTCGCTGACAAGCAAGCGCTCGTCTGCCTTTTCATCATTACACTAATGGCTCCGGTCCCCCGCTGAGGCGTTTACTTTTAATCCACATTGATGACGCATATTGGTGAAGATTCCAGATTGAGTGGTTTGTCTGTCACTTTTCCACCCCCAATAACACCACCACCACCTCTGCTCCTCCTCTGTTTCATCACTCTCCCTCATAGGGAGCTGAGATGATTCAAGATCTTAACGAACCATCACTGCATAATACTGAACCTACAGTATATTTACAGTTCCACCATGCTACTCTCAACTTAGGTATTCGAACCCTGGCTGTGATGATAAATAAATGGTAATTTCACTGTCATGCCATTTGTTACAAAGGCCCCGAGAGCACAACATACTGCAACCTAAGAAAAAAACATGCAAATACAATAAAGCCAGAGGAAACCTTCACCAATATGAAACATGCAATAAAAACAAAGAATTAATTGATAACACATTAACCAAACATTTTAAAAAGGCACAATAACTGTTTATTTATGACACTACTACCAATGTCTAAACGTGGCTTTCCTATGAGCCACAGCCTAGCTGCTGTATGTATGTTTAGCCTGTTTTCTTAGATGATTATCCTTATTTTTATTCACATATTCAGGCTATTTTTTATAGCTATACAACTATAATCGTCTAAGAAAACATGCATAACCAATGTACATTCCACACCTCATACTATTTATACATATCTTTTTTCACAAAGGTTTTGAGGGCAATATCCCCAACTTATACAAATTGCATTATATCTTCAGCCCTCCCTTTTCAAACATGTTTCCACAGCTATGTTCTGATTGCGTGAGTCAGATATTATTAAAGCTACCTGCTACACACCTAAGGCAAATGCTTATTGGATGTTGTTCAGCTATTGTGGCTTCCTTCCATGGGGCTGTATATAAAAGATGGAACCGCAGTTACGTCACCTTTAATTTGTTTTGAAAGCTAAAGTTTAGCAGACTGGCAGTTGTCATCTAGGTTTTTTTGAAAGCAGAGGAGTTATGCACCTCCATGCGGTAGTGGCTTGTCAATTTTAAGGTAGCCACACCACAAAATATACACTGCTTTATCATTTATTTTACTCTAAATGGAAATATCACATACAAAATGAACATTGTGTTATTTTAAAGAAGTCTGCAAAGTAGCAATTGAGACCATAAACTAATTAGGAGAATTTTTGCTGAGGTAATAAGTCGAGTGAGAAGTAGGGGTTTTTCTCATAGGCTTCTACATCTTCTCACAACCAGACAGGTCACCCCCTGCTGGCCGTTAGAAAGAACGCAGGTTTAAGGCACTTCTGTATTAGCTTTACTACATTTTTCTATAGTGTATGCTCCCTGCTTCCCTCTCTTACTCACTAACTTGCTATTAGCTAGAGATTTGGTGGACAGAGGAATTTTATTCACCAGATGTGACACATTCGCTCATCTAGCATCGTTTTAAGGAGATGGCAATTACTAATGTGTCATCGCGTCTCAGCTGTTAAATGGGTAGAAACCGACTATCAAATGTGTGGAAATAACTAAGCAACAGTAAAGTAAACAATAATAAGATTAATTACATCTTATGACTGCTGTCCTAATGCTGAGTACAGCACAAGGACTTTGCAGAATATATCTGACACACATAGATAAGACAAATAGATAATTAAAATGCACTAACTGAAAAAAAAAGATAAACGGACATAACAGAGCAGGAAAAGTGTTAAAAAGTCAAATCTATAGCCTTCATAAAAGTCCACAGATATAACAAGTCTTGTGCCCTTATCAGGCACCACTGGAGAAATAATAATATGAATCTGTGGGTGTGTGTGAATGTAAAGCTATATATTTAACCTGCATGAGCAACGCTGCACTTTTAAAATAAGCTGCAAAGTTCTTTAAATATACTCCACATACACACCTGTGGGTTCTCCCTTTAAGCTACTCTTGGAGACCCCTCAGTACTTTTCTCCTCAGAAGCATATTTAAGGGACTGGGATGCCCCTGATGATGCTAAACCTTGATTAGTTTCTGGGTCACAGGCTGCAGGCCAGATGAGCAAGGACAGGAGAGAGCATAGCCAGCAGAATAGAAAGCACATATTGATGGGGTATTATAACCTGCCTCAAACTAAGCCCAGTTTTCTTTTTTTCTTTTCTTTTTCCCATTAAATTATTGTTTTAGTGGCTGTTTTATATATATTTGAAATAAGAATTTCCTCAAGCCAAGTTGACCCTGAGCATACCAGTTGAAAAGTTTCACTTCAATATGACTTCCAATGTAGCCACCATTTGGAAAAGGTGACACCCGCTTTAACCAAATGGATGCCAGCCTTAATTAAAATTCAAACGGCACCCACGCAACATCCGTGCTCTGCAGTTTGATTCGGTGACATTTCCACTGAGTTGATCCTCATTTAATGTGGTTGACACAGTACCCGCTGCATACTGTGTCATAATTATCCAGAACATATTCTCATTAATAAAGGGTATGTGTTCTCTAGCACTTCTCTTGATTTAAGAGAAAAGTGATTTTGTGTTTTACATGTTTTAGATTTGCTGCTTTAAAGAGGTACTATAAGGTGACATGTCATTTAACAGGAATATTACCTTCTGTGTTTACCTATTTTTGGACATTGAAATTAATGAAGTTTCTAAGATGTAAGGGTATATTTAAAAGGTGGCACTTCTCTTGCTGTTGCATGCAGTTAATAGGTATTTTATTCTTTTCAAAAAACTGCCGTGTGATCTATTAAAAGGTTCTTTAAAGGCTAGTTTCAATTGACTAAAGGTTCATAAAAGGCCTAGTGAGAATAAGAGATATATCCCACAGGGACTTTAAAACAAATCCTCACATTATTGACGCAAAGGAAGATCACATTCAACTGGTGAAACAAATGAGAGGCCAGCAGTTTAACACACTATGTCTTAAATTAAAAAAGGAGGGAGAACCATGGCTGGCTGGACAAAAGCCCTTTGTATACATGCACTCATTTCAGTTCATCTGATTGCATCTAAATGTGTGGGGTTCCTGTCTAAGTAAGTCTCCCAGTCGCTTTTCTGCAGAAGTCACAGCACCCATACTAGGTCTGACCTACAACATTATTCTACCACTGTCAACATCACACAATGGAACATGCACAACTTCAGGACTGCTCATTTGTCTTGAGCTCTTGTCGTAAACAACAACAGTATACATGAAAGGGGTGTTGACCATAACCATGATATTTAAGAAATGAAATGTTTACATTGTGTTAATAATACATCTATCATAATATTGTTCTTTTGGTATGCTTTCATTTAGTTATGTCTTCTTAGGGGACTGATGTAGTCCACTCATAGTCCAGTCATTGGGGTTTTCTCCTTAATATTCTTTACAAACATCTTTACAAACACAAAACTCACATTGGCAGACTTCTGACATACTAGCTTTACGTGACGTAGGTTTTGCCAGTTTATTTTTATTTTTATTTTTTTCAGAGTTCCACACAGAACATGGCTGTAGTAATCTTTGGCTTTTCATGTTTCTTCTGTTTTTATATTACCATCTAACCTCACAGGGCCACCAGTCCAACACCTAATTATGTAATTTTGGTAGCGCATAATTATGGTAGCGCATTCTTTTTCCTGATTTTGTGTTTAATGCTGGTTGGCAAACAATTCAAATCAATTCAATTCAATTTTATTTATATAGCGCCAATTCACAACAATAGTCGCCTCAAGGCGCTTTGTATTTTAGGGTAAAGACCCTACAATATTAGACAGAAAACCCCAACAGTCAGAT
>VUQI01003654.1:0-10749 GCA_015106735.1 Paratilapia polleni | reverse complement strand
ATGTTTTTAATATAGAGTATAGAGTTTGTCATTTTCTGCACATACATCAAGGCACACAAAACTGCAGTGTTTCACAGAGAGAAACACTGAAAAACACAGTGTAAACTCTCATGCTATGATGAAATTAAATGAGTGCCATATACCATGAATAAAATATTTTTAATATTTTGCCTATTAAATATTTTATTAACTTTTTTCCCTCCTCGTGGTTTCTTTGCCCCCCCAGCAATGGTGTTACGATTGCTAATATGTGATGATCCTGCAACGTTTTTCTTAGTGAAAAAGTAAAAATGTACACAATCTAATTTCTTTTGTAGCAAAAGGCCAAAGATAACCGAGCAGCTCAGAGGATAAACAAGGCGCAGAAAGTGAGTTAAAAGTAGATTCCTTTTCTGTTAAGTTTAACAAGACTTCATTAGACTTTTGGGTGCATGTTAATGTTTCTTTGGTGCCCTTCTCTTTCCTTCTCACAGCAGGCAGAGAGTCAGGTGTGCAGGCCAGTGAAAACGGAGCCGGCACGTGCAAAGGGAGAACGGCCAAGTTTACACCTCCAGATCCCACCACCTTCAGGCTCAACATCAATCTCTTCCCAACCCAGCTCGGCAGAAAGCCCATTTCCCTTGCCTCCTGATTCAGGATCTTCCTCTGTCTTTTTCTCAGATGGACCTGTTAAAACTCCATTATCAGCTGAAATCCGGACAGATCCTTTGGCCAAGCTTCCTCCTCAGTCACCCCATTCTCACTCACACCCAACCACACCCTTCTCTAATGCTGGGGCCAGCCCTGTACAGGCCTCTTCCTCAGGTTATTCTGCTTCCGGCCCACAGGGCCCTCCTCAGGGACGGCCAGCCAGTCTTGGCCCTTTTGACATGCAACCAGGAACTCCTGGAACCCCCAGACGGGCTCAGCAGGTTGACCCCTACTTCAGATCACAGCTGCAGCAGCAACAGGGTCTTCTTCCACAATCCCAGCAAGGCTCTCAAGAGTCCCTAGGGCCACCAGAAAGTCCTCATTCAAGAGGTCCTGGGCTTGGGGAGTCAGCTATCTTTTCACCATCCCACAATACCCACTATGGAGACCCCTTCAGAACCCAGCAAGGGATGGGACGGCCAGAATATGGTTCATCATCGTCACCTTCTGCAGTGGCTTCCTCTCCTGCAAACACAGGGCAGTACAGGGCTGATATGAGTGCACCCTCTCCACGCTCCTCTGCAGTTGGAAGACCTGAGTTATCCACTGGCTCCCCTGCTGGGATGCTAGAGTCTGGAGATGGTTTATTCAAGGCACCTTTGACGCCACGAATGCACCAAGGGGAGAGTGGGGCACTTCATCCTGGAGCTTCACCTAGTCATGTTGCAGAAGGCTTCAGACAGTCTCCCTCCCACTCTGACCCCCACATTCATCCTCCGCTAACTACCAGACCACAGTCAGGTGATAATTGTTCTCTTGGACCTCAGAGACACCCTGTAGCTCAACAAGAGCAATGTCCTAGAGTGCCCTCCAGCCCACAGTCCCAGGGCAGCTCTCAGTCTCCCCACACTCCTGGTGGCATATCCAATGATGCTTACTCTGTCCAGTCTCCTGCTACTCCTCGCTTCCAATCCCCAGACTCTTGTTCTCGGCCACCTTCAAGACCACAATCTAGAGACCCTTTTGCAACTATCCATAAACCTCCTCGCACTCCCTCTATTGCTCCAGAGGGAACTGCAAATTACAAAACGTCACCTCATCCTAACCAGCCACCTCCAGCCCATCCAACAAATACTTCTATAGGGGATCCTCTGTCTGGTAAGCCATCAGCTCCCCCTACTTTCAGCCGCAGCCCAAGCACAGGAGGTTTTCAAATAACCCAACAGCAAACTCAGATGGTGCAGGGTCAGCTTCAGCAACCACAGCCACAAGCTCAAAGTTTGGCAGCCGACAACCTTACTTCTAGGGTGCCACCTCCTTCTGGATCTCAAGAACTACCAGCTGTCCACACTTCAGACATGTCTAATCAGCCGTCTTTGCCAGGCACTCAAGAAATTCCTGACATGTCAACAGTGCAGGACCCTTCAGTAGTAGGACTTAGCCCATCTGAGCTGGAGAAGCACAGACAGGTATTAGAAAATTAGCCATTGATCAGTCATTCAGTGCACCTCTGCATGCTTTTTTTTTCTTTTTCTTTTTTTTTTCTTTGCCAAT
The DNA here is from genome assembly GCA_015106735.1 of Paratilapia polleni. Classification (NCBI taxonomy): domain Eukaryota; kingdom Metazoa; phylum Chordata; class Actinopteri; order Cichliformes; family Cichlidae; genus Paratilapia; species Paratilapia polleni. The sequence goes on along the minus strand of VUQI01003654.1, from coordinate 8,565 downwards.
CAATGCTTCTTGTGTTTTATAGCGCCAAAGACTGAGGGAATTCTTGATCAGACAGCAAATGCACAGAAATACCATTAGACAAGAGAAGGAGGCTGCTGCTGCTGCTGGCAGTGCATCCCCTGGCTGGTCTGGAGGAGAAATGGGAGCCTTTCAGCAGGATAAGACCCACAGAGCACCACCACCTTATCCACAAGTAAACATCTTGTGATTTACTAATGTGGCGTTATAAATGTAATATCTTGCCAACATTGTGACATTGCAATCGGGAAGATTTCTTTATATGAAGTGTCTGATTTTATGTAGACTTTGTGGGGGACAGATTGATTTCTTTGACTTTTAATGACTTAAGAGCCAAGTGGCAAATTATTAGAAAGTAATGGTATATTTACATTTTTTGCCATTATTACTTCCTTTAGGATCGTGTTGCTGCTGCCACTTCTGGTGCTCAGGCTTCTGTGGCAGGGAAGATGCCCATGGATGAAAAGCTTATTCACCCACCACCTACAGGAAACCCTGCCCCTGTGGATCCACTAAGGTAAGCACTTAAATGATGTATATTCTCTATTAATGGCAATTGAACCTTTCCCCCCCAAAGACACAAATGGTACCTTAAGTTAGTCCTTCTCCCTTACATTGTCAAATATATTTATTTTGTACGTTTCTTTTCTTCAGACTACAAGGAGCTTCCAGACCACAGGGTATGTTTGCCCGTCCACCATTCCCCCCTCAGTGGCAGGGCCAGGCTCAAGGTCCAAGGAGGTTCCCTCAGCCTGGCATGGAAGCTATGGGCATCAGGCACAATCTTAACCCTGCTGTCAACATCCAGGGTATGGAAGGCATTGGTAACACTCATGCCATGATGCCAGGACATGGAGGAGAACCCATGCAACCAATGGGTCAAGGACCGCCACCACAGTTCATTGAATTGAGACATAATTCACAAAGGCTACCCCTACGACACCAGTTTATTCCCCGTGGACCCCAGCCCAGATCACGTCTCTTTGTCCCACAGCAAGAGATGGGAGCACCTTATGTTCAGCAAATTCCTATAGCTCAAGCTAGTGGCATTCAAGCAGAGGGAGGCAGTGACTCGCAGCTGGGGTTACCACAGGGTGGATTGTCAGTTTTACTGCCTCAGCAGTCTACAGGGTCAGTTCCACAACAGCCCCACCTACAGCGTCAGACAGCTACTTCCACCCACAACACTCCCAGTACTGAGCAGCATCGACTTTCACAACCAAGCATAGTCACAGAGCCCCAGCCTGCAACTGTAGAAAATTCAGAGGAACTTCCAGAGCCTGATCTCGACGGGCTAGGGGATGCTCCAGGAGATGGAGGCGTAGAGGATGATGATTTGGCTCTTGACCTGGACCCTGACAAGGGAGACGATGATTTGGGCAACCTGGACAACCTTGAAACCAATGATCCACATCTCGATGATTTACTTAACAATGAAGAGTTTGACCTCCTGGCTTACACGGACCCTGAACTGGATCAAGGAGACCCTAAAGATGTCTTTTCAGATCAGCTGCGACTGATGGAAGCAGAAAGTGAAGGCCCTTCAACTTCCTCTGGTTCTGCTCATGTTAAAGTGGAAGAGAAAGCCAAGGTGCAGCCAGAGCAGAAGGCTCTGACAAAAGTCCCTTCTACTGCACTCGAGTCTGCTACTCAACTAACACCCTCTTCACAAACTCCTGACGTGTCCAAAGTTAAAGTAGAGGACAGAGGTCTGACCCCTCAGCTTCAGCCAGGACAGACTGTGGTGAAAGATGAAAGGGGAGAAGCAGTGTCAATTCCTCTTGGTGGGACCACACCAACAGCCAAGACTCCACAAAGCGAAAACCAGTCTGCTTCACTCAGTTCTGTTCGATTAGGGGGACTTCCATACCCCTTGCCAGGCCAAGCTGATCCATTGCCTTTTCCTCCAGCTGCTCCGCATGGAGATATTGGTGATGATCCCTTAGGGCTACCTGATGTAGGAGAGCAGCACTCTCCTGCTGTAGATCTGGCAAAGGTAGAGAGCTCTTTAGATGGTGAACTGCCACTTCTAATACAAGATCTCCTTGAGCATGAAAAGAAAGAACTACAGAAACAGCAACAGCTCAGTTCCCTTCAACAGGGAGGCATGGCACAACAGTTTCCCAGCATCCCAAGTTCACATCCAAACCAACATGCATCTGGGCAAATAATGTTGCCACACCACCATCGTCCACCACCCCAAGGTATGATGAATCAGTCAGGGACAGTACCCCGTGCTCCACACATGCTGCAGCAGCAAAGGCTTATGGGAGCTGGAATAGTACCTCCAACTCATATGATAGCCCAACAGCAAACCATGATAAGGACGGGGCAGCCAGGGATCCATACAGGACTTGGTCATCAACCACAGCAGCAGCAGCCAGCGGTAAAACAGTCAACTCTGGCCAACAGCTTCTTCCCAGATAAAGGTAAGCTCCATGGCCAGTCCCTGTCACTGCTCTACCCTTTGTTGTGTTTTTTTTTTTTTCCACACTTTTGTCAGCTAACTTGTCTTATTATTTCAGATTTGGACAAATTTGCTACTGATGACATCATGGATCCCATTGCCAAGGCAAAGATGGTTGCACTTCAGGGTATCAAAAGAGTGTTGGCACAGGATCCAATGGTTGTTCCCACTGGCATTAACAGGTACTGCTGTTATACATAAAACTTTGTATAAAGGACTTTCTACTTTTTTTTTCATCTTTAGAAAAACTAAAATGGAAAGAAAAAAGTGTATGACGTCATACTGCTGCCAAAAAGCAGAGCATGTGTTAATTCTGACAGCCTTCAGATCTACTTTCTGTTGTTGGTTCAAGCTGTTGTAAGCTGTTCAACAGAAAATTAGGATCTCCAACAGCACTGTTTACAAGGTTAGCAGCTCAGCAGCCACTTATTTGCAGTAGTTGTGTGAGAGTCAAGCCAACAATGGTACCTTCCGTGTTAAAGACTGCTATTAAAGTATCAACAGTGCCACTAGCACAGCTGTTTGCTTAGGCACGTTAAATATTTTTAAAAAGTGAATGTCACTCAGTGCTGCTGTTTTGCTTTCTTTTCAGACAACAAGTTTCTCTGCTTGCTCAGAGGCTGGCTTCTGCCCCAGCCACAGATCCAAATCAACTTGCATCTGGATCTGCAAAGGTATGTCATTTTGCTTTTAGGAATTGATTGATTTAGTCAATTGAGTCAATTAAATGCCATGTTTTTGTGTTTAGGAGGGAGAGATGAGTGATCCTGTCCAGTCAAGACCTAACCCTCCTCAGTTTGTGCAAGGAATCATCAGTATGTTTTACCAATACTGCCTTTATTTTGTAGTTAGTCATTTTTAAAGATTTGCTGATTGCCCACTGAAAGTGGGCCTATTGCTGTCTATATACGTTTGTGGATGGCTATGGATGGTTCGCGGTTTTTCTCTTCTGTTACAGATGATGCGGAACAGCACCAATATGAAGAATGGCTTCTTCATACCCAGCAGTTACTCCAAATGCAATTGAAATTTTTGGAGGAACAGATTGGAGTTCATCGCAAATCACGCAAGGCACTGTGTGCGAAGCAACGCACTGCTAAGAAAGCTGGGAGGGAGTTTGCTGAGGCAGATGCAGAGAAACTTAAGTTGGTTACAGAAGAGCAAAGCAAAATTCAGAAACAGCTTGACCAGGTGTGTATATTTTAAATATTCTGAAAACAACTACAATAAACTTGTATTGCACAAAAAAGGCATCTGGCACATTAATATGCAAATTGATAACTTTATAATTATTCTGTTTTAGGTGCGCAAGCAACAGAAGGAGCACACCAATCTAATTGCAGAGTATAGAAGCAAGCAGCAGCAGCATCAGCAGCAGCATCAGCAGCAGCATCAGCAGCAGCAGCAGCAGCAGCAGCAGCAGCAGCAGCAGCAAGGCTCTGGTATTCTAACTCCAGGTCATTCTGCACAGGGGGGGCCCTCTCACATGTTTCCCAAAATGCCTGGCCAGATGATAATGGGCCAGCAGGGGGCACCAGTAATGGGGCAGCATCCTGGCATGATGCCCCAAGGTGGAATGCCTGTCAGGATGCCTCAAGGTCAGCCCTTTATTGGAGGAGCCCAGCCACAGCTTCCTGGGGCACTTGGAGCGAGTGGTGCCAGGGCCCCGGGTCCTCCTGGGCCTTCGGGAGGATTCTTCCCACAGGGACCTGGAATGCAAGGTGCAGACCCTAGGTTTCTTCACGAAAGACAGCTTCAGCATAGGATGCAGATGGCAAAGCTCCAGCAACAGCAGCAGGTGATGATGGGCCAACAACCAATGCCACACCCAAATCAGCAGTCTGGTTTAATCACTCCACAGCACACTGGTATAATAGGGAACCAACTTATGGCTCAACAACAAGCGAACACTCAGAAGGGTATGCTAGCCAGTCAGTCTAATCAGCAGAACATGGTTCAGGTTCCACAAGGAATGGTTGGAGGCCAGACTGTGGCTCCACCACAGAATCTTGTAGGTGGCCAGCCTATTAACCATTCTCAAGGCATGGTATCAGCTCAGCCAGGGATGATGGGTAACCAGCAAGTTGCACTGTCACAGCAGCAGAGGCCTCAGCTGATGATGGGACAGCAGGGTGTGGTTGGATCTCAAGGTCACCCTGGCCTCAGGGGTCCCCATGCCCAGTTGACTCCACAACAACAGAACATTCTGGCCCAACGCATGCTTGCATCTCAGCAAAATGTTACAAAGAATTTAGCCCACCTTCAGCAGCAGCAAATGACACAACAAAGACAACCAACACAGTTGATCAACCAGCCTAGCCAAGAGCAAGGAGGGCTCTCCCAACCCTCTACCCCACAGATGGGTTCCTCGCCTTCAGCAGGAGGTAACACACCCCAACCCCAGGGATCTACAGAGAACCAAAACTCAGGACCCAAAGAGGGTGGAATCCTCAGCCCTGATTCAAGAACCCCATCACAGCAGAGTGGACCCTCTGCTCCCAGTCAGATGTCCCAGCTAGGTTCTACAAATGACCATCAAACTGACCTGGGACGACAGCAGTTACAGCAGCACCAGAATCAAGTTTATATAGGCCAGCAGCAACAATCAAATCCCCAGTCTGTACATGAGCAGCAAACAGGTTTGGCTGGAAACCAGCAAACTGGTATGCAGCAACAACTTCCACTCACTGTCCAGAGGCAAGGTTCCCTCACTGCTGACAAGCCCAGTTTGATAACTGTTAAAGAGGAGGGAAAACCACCGGAATTCTTAGCTCAACAGCAGCAAACCCTTCAAAATGCCACGCAGCAATCACAGGATCCCACCATGCAACAACAGATCATAGGACAGAACCATCCAGGGCAACAACAACCTCCTGTGATGGGGCATAGCCCACAACAGCAGGCCATCATGGCCCAACAGCAGAAACAACAGGTTTTGATGGGCATGATGAGAGCCCAGCAGCAAGGAATGATGGGACAGAGACCTCCTGTTGCTCCTGGACAGATCCACGCTCACGGACAGATTCAGGCTGCTATTGCTCAGAATCCCCAGCTCCGCAATCTACCCCTGAACCAGCAGATACAGCACATCCAAGCCATGATTGCACAGAGATACCCAGGACAGATGCTGCGGATGTCAATAGGTCAAGGCCAACAATGTCATTTGAGGCCTCAGGTCTCACAGGTAGGGCAGCAGATGCTAGGGATGGAAGGCCATCAGATATCACATGGAGCCATGGGACATCCTGGAGCAATGGGCAATCAGCAACAGCCAGGTATGTTGGGCCAACAGCCTGGTGTTGCTCCTCAGATACAGCAAGGAATGATGGTCCCTGGCCACCAGCCACAAGTTGGGGAGGTGATGCAGCAACATATGAGAGGCCAAATGCCACGTTCCCCGATGGACCAGGGCCCTATGGTAAGGCCAGCATCTCCACGTCAGCCAATAGCCAACTCCCCGGGGGATCCACAACGGCACGCTTTTAATCAAGCTATGGGGATTCGTCCACCCACTCCCAACCAGAACCAACAGCAAGCACTAATGGCAGGCCGTGTGCAGGGCTCTCCATCACATGCATATTCTCCAAGAGCTCCCTTTGGCATGAGCCCAGTCCATCCGGCCTCACCCCATTCATCCCATGTCTCCTCACCATCTGTAGCTGACAGCAGGGCTGGGAGGGGGAGTCCATATAGCCAAGTCAAGGCCTCTCCACTCAGGTCACCCGGAGCCAAGAGTCCACTTGATTGTCCAGGACCGAAGGCAGACACTCAGACATCAGGCAGTGGAACATCTCTGACAGCCTCAGTTATCTCCAATGGGCCACAGAAGGGCATGCATGCTCAGCAACAGTTGCAGCAGGTTACAGAAGACAATGTTCCCTACTCACAACAAGGGGAGCTATGCAAGATGACAATACAGAACATTAAGCAGGAACCAAGGGAGGTCCAATGTGACGGTCCACCAGAGGCTCCTCCTGAGGCTATGAAGCGTGAAGCAACGGGAGAGATGGTTAATGCTGGGAACAACACTACCTTTAGTAATGCTGGAAACGCTGCTAGAGATCCTGTGACTCAAAGCCCTAGATCTGAGACTGGACAGCAGTTGCTACAGAAACTCCTAAGAACTAAGAACCTTCAGCTTGGTGCTCAGAGGCCTTCTGAAGGCATCCACAGTGAGATCAATGGTCACATCAACAGCAAACTGGCAATGCTTGAGCAAAAACTTCAAGGGACTCCACGAAACATGGAGGTATATTTTACTAAAGTGCATTCATTCTTTTTACCCTCATGTAATTTGTGGGGAAAATCTCTATTTTATTTTCTTAACCTTTTACAGGATTTGCAGTCTATAACAAAAAGGGCTCCTGTGCAAAAGCCAAAGCGCACCAGTAAAGCAACTGGAGACCGAGGGCCTAACGCACGGAAGAAAAACAAGAAGGAAGAAGTTGGAAAAAGTGCTGAAGCCCTGATAAAACAACTCAAACAGGTACAATAATGTCAAAATGCATTTCCCCCTAATGAGTTTTGCCACTGATGTTCTGAAGAGTGATTCTTCCTTTTGTTGACTAATGGATTTTTACCTTCCAGGGTCTCTCTCTGCTCCCCTTGATGGAGCCGTCAATCACTGCCAGTCTGGATCTTTTTGCCCCTTTCGGAAGCAGCCCAGCCAATGGAAAAGCCCAGCTAAAAGGCTCATTTGGAAATGCAGTGCTAGACAATATCCCAGACTACTATTCTCAGTTACTCACAAAGGTAAAACCAAGCTACAAATGTAACGCCAACTCTTGGTTGAGATTTAATGGTAATGGTAGAACAAAGTCTTCAAGAACATATTGTTTGTGCATTTACAGAGCAACCTCAGCAACCCTCCAACACCCCCATCCTCCCTGCCACCTACTCCTCCACCATCAGTACAGCACAAGCTGCTGAATGGAGTGACTGCTGGGGAGGACCTGGCTGAGGGTCAGAAAGATAGAGAGCCTGCTGAAGAGCCAATGGGTAAATTTATTGTGAATTATTAATCCACAATTATGCAGTAATTGGATTTTAAATACATTGTACTGTAATGCTATATTTTTTTCCCCCTGCAGATTCTGTTACAGAGGAGGTAAAGAGTGTAGACATTCTAGCAGCTCTCCCCACCCCACCACATAACCAGAATGAAGACATCAGGTACACAAGGACGATTGTGCAGAGTGCTTTCTCAGCCAGTATACATGGATTTATTTTTGTAAAGAGGCTATAAATGTGTGAAATGTATTTTAACAGGATGGAGAGTGATGATGAGGATGCTCCAGAAAGCATCATTCCAGCATCATCCCCTGAGAGTAATGTAGGAGATGAAACTCCACGTTTTCCTCACCTGCGGGAGCCTAAAGAAGAGGAAACAGACAGAGCAATATCCCCCATCATACCCCTCATACCTCGCACTGCCATCCCAGGTATTATACAATACTGTTAATGCAATTCTCCAAACACAGCAGCAACATTGTTACCTCAGCAGACCATCGGATAAGAACAGCCAAGTTAATATAAATAAACAAATAAGTGTGTGTGTGTATGTATGTATGTATGTGTATATATATATATATATATATATATATATATATATATATATATATATATACACACACATATATATATATATATGTATGTATATATATATATATACAGCTTCGGAAAAAATTAAGAGACCACTGCAAAATTATCAGTTTCTCTGATTTTGCTATTTATAGGTATATGTATGATTAAAATGAACATTTTAGTTTTGTTCTATAAACTACTGACAACATAACTCCCAAATTCCAAAAAAACCCCAAATATTTTCATTTAGGGCATTTATTTGCAGAAAATGAAAAAATGGTCAAAATACCAAAAAAGGTCCAGTGTTTTCAGACCTCAAATAATGGAAAAAAAAAAACAAGTTCATATTCATTTTTAAACAACACATTACAAATGTTTTAACTTAGGAAGTGATTATGACAAGGTCTTGATCTGGTGGTCCTTCATCCACACCTTGATCGACCTAGCTGTGTGGCATGGAGCATTGTCCTGCTGGAAAAACCAATCCTCAGAGTTGG
>VUQI01003650.1:0-10029 GCA_015106735.1 Paratilapia polleni | reverse complement strand
ACAAAAAGGCTGGAAAGGTAAGTGATACCAAAAAAAAAAAAAAAAAAAAAAAAAAAGCTGGAAAAAAAAAAAAAAAAAAAAAAAAAATTGGAAAAAAAAAAAAAAAAAAAAGAAAACGCGAATTTATAAACAACAACAAAAAAAAAAATTTAAATGGCAGCACAAAAACCAAGACCGAAGCCTCTTCACAGGAAGCTGCTCTGACAGTTTCCTTCTCAACATTAACTTTATTTATCTAAAACAGGACCTCTCCCTGTTCTTTTCACTCGACAGCGACATCCTCTGGCTGAGCCCAAGCATTCATGAAGATATTTAAGCTTAGTTAAAAAGTTTAGGAGTTTAGTTTTGGGTTGTCTGATTAAAGAGTCGAGGAGGAGAGAGGAGACGAAGCCTGGCTGCTTTCAGCGCTGTCAGGGATGTATTTATTGGCAGGGTGTTGTGGAGAGGATGCTGAGCTTTAGACGGGATAAAGCAGCAGAACACACAGTTCTGACTCTGAACACATGGACCCGGACACCCTGACGAGTGTGTGTGTTTGTGTGTGTGTGCCCATGCCTCCCGCTACCAGCCCACTGCCTGGCAGCCATGATGCTCTGCAGTTTGGACATGGTGTGAATAAACAGTGTGTGTGTGTTTGCAAACATCACACAGACCTGTTATTTCCTCTGTTAACACCTCTTTTTTTTTTTTTGGCCTCCACATTTGTGGTTGTTGTCATTTATGAGTCAGGCTCAGCCTGCTTTTGTTTAGTTTTTCAGTCTAATGTTGCATATGTATTTGAGAAGGGGTTTTATTACACCCATTTCAAATGTAATCAGCCCATTATATCGGCGTCATCAGTCCCGTGCATACCCACCAGGTGGTGGTCTCTTCTGCCTACTAGTAGACAATAATTACCTCATTTAGTACTGGTCAATCTGACCTGCTGAATGTAAGTAATCTATAATAATACACTGGACTATTAACTGTATTCATGATTTTGAGACCTGTCTGTTGGATGTAACCTTTTAATTAGACTCGCTTTTTACTTTTGCTTCTTTGTGTTGTTTTTCTTTCATTTTCACTGCTTAGGTTAAGGCTACAAAACTCCACTTTGTAGCTTACTAAGATATTTACATTGACTGTATAAAACATGGACTTAGCCACCAACAGGTCACCAAGTGGTTTTTGGAATCCAAAATTTCAAAATTTGAAGCCTCAGCACAAGCATTAATCCACTGCCGTGTTGGTTTTTGGAGACGGAATTTACTATCTTTCTATAAAATGCTAGCATGCTAAGTTATGAGCTAATGCTAGCAAGCTTGGTTAGCAAATTGCAACCATAAACTGTACGGGTGCAGTACACAGACACATATCAGTGCTAAGTAACAGACTTGATAAAATCAAAAATTTCACTCACCAAAGCTGAAGCACAAACTCACTGGATGGTGTGTACCACACAGCAAACCACATTATTTGTCAGACAGTGACATCAAAAATGCTCCAAAAGGCACCAACATGGTGAAGAGGTCCAGTTTACTGACTCAAATTAGCACAGGTGAGCTTTATTAGGCTAGCAGACCTAGCACCCAAGCCTCTAGAATGGTTATTAAGGGGTAAAACTATCCATAGAAACATAAAACTTTATTTACACAAAGCTGAGCCACTAGAGGAACTGCAGTTTTTGGCACTTTGACGTTGGCTTCATTTTTCAGCTCTGGAGGTTTCTGCTTGGCAATTTACCACAGGATATTTTATGTGAATATCTTCACATGACCACTAGCAGCCTCCTACATGATCTGTGTTGCTCTCTGTTTATCACTGATTACAAAGGATGATTATAGACTACTGAGCCTAGAGGAAGGTGCCTACTGGTGTTATGAATGGGACTGATAGCAATGGGACCATTCATGTGGAATCAGGTGGTTATTCAGTGTTGTTTTGTACATGTCATGCTGACTTTGTCTACAGCCAACTTGGAAGCTTTGATAGCACTCGCTAAAAGCAGGTCACTTTCTATATGTCAACCTACAGTCATAATCTTCTGACTGTTCCTCATTCTAGGCTTAGCATATGAGATAATTCACAGCACTTGCTTTACTTAGGCCTCAGTCACACAGGCCTAGAGACAAGTTGGCAACCCCCTGGCAACCTCTGGTTGCAGGGGAAAAGAGTGTATTCCCCAACTGGTTGGCGAGTGGTTGTTGGAGGTTATTAGCTGTCACTGGGTAAAATCAGTCGCAAAGAGTGTGCTGCACCAAAAACCACCTTGTGATTGCTTTGTTCACTAGAAGATTGCCTGTAGTTTGCATGGACGACGGCGACGTGTCTGCAAACACTCTCTAACTAATCACTGAGTGGTAGTGAAACTTGAAAAAGTGCAGCTCAAACTGGAACGTTCGCCTTTAAAGTAAAAGTTGTGCCTCACTGCTGCAACTAACACGTTTCAAAAGGTGCAGCTTTTACTTTGAAGATGAATGGTGTCCGTTTCAATTTCACTACTGCTTGGGGAGTCGTTTGCCAGTGTTGGCAGACAAGTCGGCGTCTTTCCATGCAAACTACAGGTGACTGCGTCAACCTGCTAGCAACCAAAGCAATCGCAAGGAGGTTGTTGATGCAGCATCGTATACCTCTTTGTGAACAATTTCACCCAGCAACAGCCAGCAACCTCCAGAAACCACTCGCCAACCGGTCGGGGAATACACACTTTTCCCTAGTGACGCGGTTGCCAGGGGGCAACTGACAGGTCTCTAGGCCTGCATGACTAGGACCTTATGCGTAAACAGTTTCATCTTCACCAAGACATTTTAACATTTGAAATGTAGTTAGGAAAAAAGCTAAGGAAGCTGAACTTTGTAAGCTATGTTGTTTCTGTTGCCTTTTTCTAAAGTGTAACTGAGCATAACCACTCAATAATCTCATCTTGTTGGTGTACTGACACACACTGTTGTACGCTTCTACATCACTGCAGCAAAGTGAGAAGTTGAACCACTAGAGCTCAGCAAAAAAAACAAAACAAAACATTGTATTGTGTCTGAAAACTGATAAAATAGCCACATTAATGAGGAAATGTGAGAGGTTAAAATAAACCTGAATCACCCTTTAAGCTCTAATTTAGTTATTAGCATGTCCTGTTGGCTTTGAGTCACAATAGTTGAATTCCACGTAGGCTTTTCCTGCATCTCAGTGGTTAATGGAAAACTAGCTGGTGGAAGAAATGCATTGTTCTTCATCTTTTGTCCAAAAAAACATGAGAAACACTTGTGTTTTCTCTGAGGTCTGGATCTTTTTCAGAAGTCCAAAGGAAAGCCAAAGGAAAGCAATGAAACACACACTTTATAATAAAAACGGATTATTTTAAATGTTGAAAAGGAATATGTGTGTGAGTCAACATCCATTCTCCCTGCTCCACATGTGTCCTCTGAATGCCTGTCAGGGGATTTTGGGATCATTTTTCCAAACTGTCTCTTTATATTTGTACATTCACAGCTTTTGTTCTGTGCTTGTGCTTCACAAGCTCAGTTTGGTATAAAGTAAGTCATCTTTAGTCTCCAGTGCAGCTTATGTTTCAGCTTTCCTGTCTGCATGTATGTGTTTGTGTGCTGCTGCATGTCCTCTACCTGCCCTCTGTGGTCATTAGTGCCCTGTGTGAAACGGGCACTCTGCCCTGTCGCACTCTCACACAGCTTATTTACTTTGCCTCATAACGCTGCAGACAGTCCAGCCTGTATGGATCTGATTACAGTGCGGAACATTTCATTTGAATGCCATTTAAAGTTGCTGCAACTTTCCAGGTTATGATGCAGTTTAGCCTTTCACCCACTCATCTTACATGGGTATATACAGTGTGTTACTTTTATAATGCCGGTAGCTGTCCAGACTCTATTTGCAACATTAAAAAGCAAACAAACAACACTAGACTTCTGATTGTAAGACTTATGATAATACCAGATCACGATAAATGCACATTTATCACAAATCTTCTTAGATTATATGCGTTTTGCAGTTTATTTCTAATGCCAGTGCTTACATTTTTGCATAGATCCAAACCTTTCATCTCTGATATCCAACATGTGTCTCTGCTTTGTTGTGCCGTATGGTTTGTTGTTTGTTCAAACTGCTCTAAAAACATCCCTCGTCCACAATAGATTGTTGCTGTGTATATTATCTTCTAACCACAGCTGCATTAAACTTTTGCCATGTGGCAGATATTAGTTTATTTAGAAAAATGCAAGATGTGAAGAATTATAAAGAAAAATAATTTCAGTTGTTTTGACACAGATCTTCTCTATAACACAGGAGATTGTACAGCAGTGCTGGGTGTGTTGGGTCTGCACTGGGATTTTTTTTTTTCTGAACAAGCTTTTGCGGCCTCGTGAGTGTCTACACGTGCCTACAATGCAAAATAGGGAACTAACTTTATTTCAGCTTGTAACCTCAGTTAATTTTCTTTTATTTTTAGACTGGATCCTAATTCAATACTTTTGGCCATCATTTCTATAGAATTTTAACTTGCAAATTTGCTGCTTCAATCAACGTCAAGAAAAGGCAAGAAACAAGAGGACTGCACACTGTACATAAGCCAATAGTTGATCCAGATTTAAATATATATTTTTTTCAAACATATTCAAAACATATTCAAAATATCACTAACAAACCTCACAGCACAGACAGTGAATCCGTAAACACAAGATGCCTCCACAATGATAAAGTTTCAGTTTTCTTTTATCTTCTGAAGTCTCGCAAACCTGTTGTTTTATTTAAAATGGGTCTGACTGTGTTTTTTGGACTCAGGCTTTATTTTATTGCTTTCCTAGATTATTAAGTGGTGAGAAAAGTGTTATTACTGCAGTAGTGATCGAAACAAGAGGCAAAACAGTGAAAATAAGCCCCAAGTTGAGTCAGGCTTTGTAGAGTGTTACATTATGACTGTAAAATGAACTGTGATCTCAACTTCATTGTTTTAAGACTGTCCTCCTCCAGAAAACAACCCCACTAATTGTCACAAGCTGTTAGGAGCTCTAGTTTAATTTTAAATCTAAGTGACCTCTATCAGCAGTGTTCTACTGTTTCTAAAATGTGCGCTGGTGTTGTCACCTCTTGGGGGCTGAATATTGTATATTGTTATAAAGGATGTATTTTGCCCCAAGCCATGACCTTTTCCTAACCCTAACCAAGTTTTGGTGCATGGATCGAACCAAACAGGGAGTGAAAATTAAACTTTAAAGTGTTCTTTCATTTTCTTTGTTTTTTTAAAGTGGAAACACTCCTGTGTGTTGTTTCAGACAGCAGGAGCAAAGTACTAGTAGGTGACTGGACTTTAACCAACAGTCGAGAAAACTGTTTTGCTAATTGCAAATCAAAGAAAACCAGAGCTCAGCAACTGTACTACAGGCCTGGCAGTCATGTGGTATAAGTTGACCCCCCTGCCCAGCCTGTTCTCATCCCTGGGATGTCAGTGAGTGCCGCTTTGTCAAAACTGCTGGTGTGGCTCGTTTACGCACAAGTTGCCCCTTGGCGTCTGTGCACTTTTCCTAACCTATTCTTATCCTAAGTAGTATAATGCAGTAGTAGTAGTATAATGCCTAAACCTCACCAAGTGGGTTTTGGTGCTGAATGTAACCAATGAGTGAAAGTGGAAGTAAAAATTAGCACAAATAAGAAACAAAGCAATGCAAAACAAAAAGGTCCCAAAGGGATGTGGACAAGGGTGTCCTGGGTCATAACTCGGGAAATTATTATCCTGCTGTTGTTGTTTCCACATCAAAAAACAGTTCAACAAACTACAAAGAAGTTTAGAAAAGAAATACAGAAAGAGGGAAAAGTTGCAACTGTTTTAACTGTAAATTTTCTGTGCCGTACAGCGTTTCCCACGGGTTTAGCTTCTACTTGTGTACATGTGCATGCGCGTAGGTGTGCGTGGTTATGTGCAGCTTCTTTAGTGGTGCCCAGGCTTTCTTAAATAAGTATGAGCATAAGTTTCTCTCCTGCAAATATTTTATTTGCCAAGTACTTTGTATGGAGACTCAGCGGGTCTCTAATTCATGAGCCAGTCCTCCACCTGCTGCAGCTTCTGGTAAGAACCACTATCCCAGCTGCAGTCCAAGATGGTGGAGCTGGAGGACGTGCAGCCTTTGGTACGAGAAGCTCTTTAGGGAAGGAGCAAACTGATATTGATGACCGCCACATAACAACCTGGCCAGCGAGCCAACTGGCAGGAAAAACACAAGACGGACAGGTCCAGGACTGGATAACTAGGATTTATATCAGAAAAAGAAAAAAAGATTAAAATAAAAAGTAGTTGCCAAATATTTTTGGGTGGCCGTTAATATACCTGGGCAGCCTGCCCAAGTGTGATCTATGTGTGGGGAAACACGGCTGTATCTGCGTGATTTGATTTAAAGTGTCTCTCTCTCTCTCTCTCTCCTTTGTCCCCACTGTATATGCAGAGATGTGCCTAACGCTGCTGCACTTTTCAGCCTGTACTTCATAATTGGCATTATAGCAGGATATATTAATTGAGTGCCGGGGTTAACAGCTTTTCTGCAACAGACTGTCCAAGGTGTACCCCACCTTTCACCTAGTGACAGCTGGGATAGACTCCAGCCCAGCTGTGACCCTGAATTGGATAAGCAGAAGATGGATGGTAACAAACAACTTTTCTGGTGGAAACCTGCAAAACCAACATAATAAGGCTGTAAATTCTCCTATAATAAACAGCAAATGTGTTAGCTGGTAGTAGTTGTGAAGGAAGACAAAAGTGTGGCAGAAATGAATGACTGGAGGATAAAATAGGAAAGCCAAATTTAATACATGCAACACACAAATCTAGAACGTTTTTGCTTTTTTGATGAGTTAGTTGTGCATGTGTTTTTGTGTCACATCTGTTGCTTTCTGTGTTGTGTTTGTTGGTGTGTTTATTTCTGCTTGACTGTGCATGTGTGTGTGTGTGTGTGTGTGTGTGTGTGGGCAGGCTGACGCAGCAGAACTAACTGCAGCTTGGCGTGCAATAGAGGCGGGGTACACACACTTACAAACACACAGATTTATACACATCCACACAACTTTGTTTATACTATAGCTGCACAAAGTGCTCACAAACCACACTCGGATATTAAAGTGACATTTGAAATGACATGTTGACCATGTGCAGATATGTAGAAGGATAAACACACACACATGCACACGCACACAAGCACAGACACACACACACCATGGGATTGGGTTATCATGTGAACTGTCACTGTTGCTGGTTTTATTGCTGGAAAGAGACCACGTGAAAGGGAGAGAGAGAGAGAGAGAGAGGAGAGGAGAGGGGCAGTGAGGGAGAGAGGTAAGTGTAATCAAAGGGGTGAGGACAGAGGAATAAGAGAGAGAGAGCAAGGGAGAAGGAGTGAAGTGAGAGGACGGACAAGTGGACAGAGAGATCCATAGAAAGAGATAGATAGATGCGTTGGAAAAGGAGGCGATCGCCAGCACAGGGGAGGACGGAGGATGATGAAGATGAGGAGAAGACGGAAACCTCCTTCAGAGTGCATTTCTTTAAAGGTGGAGTGTTTTCTTTTTGGTCTCTGTGTCCATCCTGTTGGCTTCTTCATGTACTGCATTTGTCTTATCATCTCAAGTGTGTTGCCAAGTGACCAGTCAGCACATCAGTACTGGATGTTGTAGGGTTGGTGTGTGTGTGTGTGTGTGTCTGTGTGAAACCTACAGAGTAAATTCAAAGGAGGGTTTTACAGGTTTTAAACTGTAATTGTGGTTGTGAAATGATGAGGGTGTGATCAAGAAGAACGTGTAAAGAAGGTACTTTCTGTCTCACACCTGTGGGGCTGCAGATAGCAGTGCTGCAGTGTGCATCAAATAGGGTACTCCGGATTCATGATTCCAGTTTCTGCAATGTGAGAATTTACTGTCTTTAGACTGTTACTTTAGACTCTGGATTGCCATAATCATTATTATCAGTGCAATATGAAGTACATATGTCATGACTTTGGGTTTCTTTTTAGCCACTTCCTGTTTTATTTTGAAATCTTTGTCTAATCTTAGGTCCAGTTTTTGTTCTGTTTCTCTCCCTTTATGTGCCACCTGTATTGAGTATATATACCTCAGCTTGTTCACCTGTCACTTGCCAGATTGTCTTGTTTCCTTACTCAAGCTTTCCAGCCATTATCTCTTGTTTCTTGTGTTCTTGGTGTTTTCCTTTTGTGTGACCTTTGGATTGTTTCATGGGCTTTGCCTTTTTGCCAGCACCTTTCTTCGATTCTTTGCCATGCTGACTGATCACATTAATGACCTTCGGCTGCTTTTGGATTAAAGATTTGGATTGTGGATTTTTTTTTCTTTGCCTCCATATGGGTTCTGTGTTTGAGTCCTCTTTGTCCCGTCACTTTTGCAAGATATATAAAGTATGTATGTAAAGAATGCTCCACCACAGCCAGCTACAAGTAAACTGCCATTTACTTGAATTATATTTTCAATTCAGAAATTTCACTCTTAAAAGTAATTTATCTTAACCCTACAAATAAAATTTGGCTGGTAGTAGTAACATCCTCTATTGGTCTCTTACGTCTCCCTATGTTACAGTCATACTAGAGAAAACAGTGGTTGGAGATTGCTGCACTACTAAAATTATTGCGACCATGTGCAATGAACTCTTGTTGCCTTTGAAATGGTTACTTCAAAGATGGAGACCAGTTCTGTGACCACTCGTAGTCAGTTGTCATCTTCAAAGTGACTTTGAACTACTTACATTCAGAGTCCAGTCAAAACCTCATAGATTTGAAACAGAGATTCAGAAATTCCTCCACAAATAGTGACGTAGTTGCTGCAGGACGGCAGTTTAACTGCAAAATGACAAAGACGTTTGACAATCTTGTTTTCATATACAAATATAACCAGAATACAACCAGCTGAGTCGAGTCCTCTATTGCAAAGAGACGTGTCACAGATGAGTCATCAGTGCACTGTCTGTGTTTATAAATTACACATCAATTATTTGCAAACCTTTGCCAATCTATCTGAGAGTGACTGCAGTCAGTCTGAGTGGGACTGTGACTGTTTGGAGACAGGTTGTCTCCCATCAACCGACCTGTGCAATTGCACAGAGGTCAAAAGTGATCGCTCAGAGTTTGAGAGTGTTGCACTCAACATCCAGCTGAGTGACGCAACTCCTTGCAATCAGTCTCTGACAAAAGAAATTTAATAAATAAAGTTCAGTGCAATCACCAGGCAACCACTGATTTTTCCTAGTTGCAATGAGGTTGCTCTCCTATTTTTACTCTAGTGTGACTGAGCTATAAACATTTCAAATTATGTAATACTAATGTAAAAACATCAGACGAGGGCCCATTGCAGCAACAGTACAAAACAATGTTGTAAATATGTTACATTTACATTCTAAAAATGATACATTTGATAATGTAATGTAGTAAAATTACCCCGACTTTGGTGCAACGTCATAGTTCAGTTAGTAAAATACACAATATTTACATTGTTCTGTAACGTTACACCTCTTTGTGGTCTTGTTATTTTTGCGATTGTAGAGCAAAGTTGCTGGCAATATTGCAACATTGGTATTATGCAGTGTGTCTGTAGCAAAACATCTGAATCTTACACTATATTGCCAAAAGTATTCACTCGTCTGCCTTCACATGCATCTGAACTTGAGTGACATCCCATTCTTAATCCATAGGGTTTAATATGAAGTTGGCCCACCCTTTGCAGCTATAACAGCTTCAACTCTTCTGGGAAGGCTTTCCACAAGGTTTAGGAGTGTGTTTATGGGAATTTTTGACCATTCTTCCAGAAGCGCATTTGTGAGGTCAGACACTGATGTTGGACGAGAAGGCCTGGCTCGCAGTCTCCGCTCTAATTCATCCCAAAGGTGTTCTATCGGGTTGAGGTCAGGACTCTGTGCAGGCCAGTCAAGTTCTTCCACACCAAACTCGCTCATCCATGTCTTTATGGACCTTTCTTTGTGCACTGATGTGCAGTCATGTTGGAACAGGAAGTGGCCATCCCCAAACTGTTCCCACAAAGTTGGGAGCATGA